>WAAD01043222.1:90257-114064 GCA_013389945.1 Fregata magnificens | reverse complement strand
GCGACTAAGTCGTGGCCATCCTGCCGCACCATGGCGCACATGAGACATCCTGTAGAAGGTAAGCCTATTGCAGGAATCACCTGACAAGTCTCTACAGTTTATTCAAGGAAGGCAGGCAATCATGTTATTTAATTTATTTTTAATTTAATAAAAAAAAAAAAAAAAGAAAAAAGCTGTGAAGACTGTAGCATGAAACAAAAAGCCAGGTGTTTCTGTTCTCAATATTCACCTTTAATTAAAACAAACAAACAAAAATCCCTACAAACAGCCTTCTCCCCCATATCATGTTATGACCTATTCTTGGGACTGCTCATCAAAGCATCTGTATGCAGCAACATTATTTCTGTTCTCCAAAGACAAGATTCCCTTCAGTCTTTTTCAAACACTCCTATCCCAAAGACTACTCCATCAAGGTATGGCAGCCAAAGAGGACACTGCTGAAGCTTCCCCCAAAACATTTCGGTCAAAAGTTACAGCTACTGGGTTTTTTTTGTTTGGTTTGGTTTGGGGGGTGTGGTGGTGTTTGTTTTGTGGGGTTTTTTTGGGTTTTGTTTTTTTTTGGGGGGTGGGGTTGTTTTGTTTTGGTTTTTTGTTTGTGGTTTTTTTTTTTTTTTTTTTTTTAATTGAAGACACCACCACCACCAGATTATCATAGAAGAAAGCTAGGATTTTAGTTTAGAGCACAGCAACATCTCAGGTAATGCCTGGATCCTCACCTCTAAGGTCCCACTGGAAGCATAGCCCTCTTTCATCAAGGACTAGGCTATCCCAAATTACCTCATATCCCGCTAAAGGAACATGCACACTTTACCCCACAGGAACATTCTGTAATTATCTTTAACCTCTGATGACTCAGCACCAAGTTTTTTTGGGTTCCAATGAAAATCACTATCCAATCAGTCAATGCCAAGCAGAGCATCTGTGTCCATGTCTACTGGACTTCCATAATCAGACTGTCAAAAGCAGCTGGCATTTTTGGTTCTGTGGGCTGAGAGGCATATTTTCTCAATTAACTGCTTTTTTCCCCCCTCAGTGAGCTCTTTGCAAAAATACCAGGTTAGTCCCTTAATATTTGCCTTTTTGCTACTTCGCGACAAGCTGTCTGGTAAAATCCAACTTGTATTTTATAAAAAAAGCTAACTGAGAAGAAACCACCTGAATTTGCCCAGCAATTGCTATATAAAGTACTAGCATTAGCAATAGACCACAAGGCATACAATGTCCAATCCCGAGAAAAAAAGAAAAAAAAAGTGGAGAATTAGAAGGTGGCTGTTTTTAGCAGCGTGGTGGCACTGACAAAGCTGTGGATCTGAACCAATCGTAAGATGTCAACAGAGCACTAATATGCTCCTATTATATACTACTGGCAAGATTCAGTAACAGCCTAGTTGCAGGGGAGGAAAGGAGAGAGAAAAGTGAAAGACGACAGCAAAATAAAGTGTTACATAAGGACAAAGGATTATTAAACCAGATACAGGTGGGAATACAGCTTCAGAGCTGCTGGCTCCCTGCCCAGCCCACTAAAGCATGCTGTTTCTGGAGGACAGACACCTGGCAGATTTAAAGTCCACAAGTACATGATGTTGAGCAAAAGTAGCTTGATTTAGCATCTGCCTCAAGCACAAGCATTCCCCAAGACTCACGGGGCAAGATACAGCCACCCAGCATTTTGGAATAATCTCCATCCGGCACAAGTTCTTTCTAAATTTAACAGAATACATGAAGCAAAACCACTGCATTTTTCCTGAAAGGTACAGGAAGTCAGTGCAGCAATTTGCATTAACACATCGGGGCAGGGGGGAAGGGACGACAAAAAAAAAAAAAAAAAAGAAAAACCAAAAAACACCACACCACCACCAAAACCACCAACCATGCTCCTCTTCTCAGCAGAACATGCAGGAAAATCAGGCGTGCAAGTACCAGGCATTGTAAACAACCCTCAGATTTCAAAGCCAGAGGTAATTTTAGTGTTATACAAGATCAGCAATTCTCTAAGCTGAAAAGCTAAACCAAGACAAATCCACACAAAATTAATAACTTCAGAACACTTAAAAAATTATGTTAGAACCCTTTAAAAGAATAAAGCATACATTTTCTTAAACTGTCATTCCACAGATTACATACTTGACCGCAGCACTATCCATGCTAGAGCAGGCACCATAAGTTGCAGAGCTGCATCAGTAGGATTGACTGAGGTTAATTAACTGAGTTTTGTTAAATGACCTAGCTGTACTGAATTAAGCATGCATCCGATATCACCATAATCATAAAAACTTCCACGTTTTTAAGGCCCAAGTCCAGGGGCTGCTTCATTTGTACGTGTGAGAGTCTGCACATAGCAATTTGAAACAACTTCACCAGAAAAATTCGTATCTGTACCTCCTTCCTCCTTCTTATCTTTGGTGAAAGTATCTCTCACCATCAAGTTTTCTTAACAAGTCTACATTTCAATCAACTGCAAGGAAGCTTGCAAAAACCTGCAGTAACTCAACCTTTATTCATGTTGTGCTGCTTATATATTAGTGATCTTTGCTTTACCAAGCTAAAACAGGAAAGTTATTGTCTAATAGATTATAAAGCTGTCTCTATATACATCATAAACCTATTGTTGTACAAAACCTGGGTTTTTAAAGCTGAAGGCAAGTGTCAAAGCTTTAGCAGGCTTTATGCTGCAATAAGATAAGGATCTTAAACTTGCTAGGTTTGAGATGCAATTCTTGCCATGATGGATAGATTTTTAAGGGACCCAGGAAAGAAGATTATGGTTTGTTTAAGCAAATAAAAAGAAAATATCTAGTTACTCAAAAGATTACAGATGAAAAAAGGGCTTCTGCTTTAAAAAAGAAGTAATTACATTTTCTCTTGAAGAAAATGTATTTTAAGAGTGAGCTGACATTCAAAAACCGTTGATACCTTTTCCACATAAAGATGAATCTTCAGGAGGTCAGTAAGAAGAAACAGATCTGTCAGTGCAAAGAAATAAACTCTTATCTGACAGAAAAGGCTGAACCCAAAATATTAATTGAACAAGGACCTAATTCTCCTCCCAGAAAAGCTCCAAACTCCCTCCTCCTCCAGGGAGGGTAACACTGAACCTAAAGGATATGCAGTGCTTTACCATAGTAGGCTACACAACAAGACTCAAAATCTGATTATCCTCAGCACAAAGCCCCTCAAGAGTAAAATCAGGTTCCAACCATTAAGAAATACACTACTAAAACCATTCTAACTGTGTTCAATTCTACCATGTACTACTTCAGGTTATTTTTTAATTGTTGATCTGATAAAATGATTTTCTACTACCCCTCTGCATGGAGTCCTGTCCCCAGGATTCAGGTCACTGAAGATCCAGCTTCTGAGATTAGGTACTCTAAAACAGAAATAGTGTTTGCTGCTTTCAGCCCCTGTGATTAGGGATCACAGAATGCAGGGGATCACTTTCCTCTCTCTTTCTCTCCTCAGAAAGAAGTCAGTCATGAGAAACAGTTTATTACTGACAGCTGCTTGAGTACTGACGGTTGGCCTGTGCTTAGGACAACACAGTCTTACTAGATCGTACTTGCTTATTAAACCATAAGTTTAACTCTGTGAAAGTAATCAATGTTTCCATGGATAATTACGCTATTTATACTTAAACCACTTACCTTCCAGAAAGCAGTCTCCCAACTTAATTTCATCCACAGAATCTCCTTCTCATTTAATTTTTTTAATTGCTCCCATCGTCACTTTATTATATTTCACACTGATTTTGCTCTTTATTCTCCAGGCCTTTCACTAATGTATTTACTCTCACGTAAAATGCCAGTATACACACCAGGGTGTTTATGATAAGACCCAGTGCAAGCCAGAGTCTTGAGATGGGTGTGTCTCCACCTCCTCCCTACAGGGAGATCTCTAAATAGCAAGCAAGAGACTTTCCAACACAAAAAGAGTTAGATTTGGTTTTGTGAGAAAATAAGAAAAACTCTATTTCTTTTTAGCATAGAGAGCACACTGACCATGTCAGACAGAAAAGAAAGAGTGTCTGCACAACCCTCCCCCTGGCCACTGTGCCCTCGCAAGCTGACCCGTGCTTCCAGCCTCAGTTTCTGTCCCCTCAGATAATTTTTGAGCCCTGCCTATTATTCTCTCTCAGGAGGTCTCAGATGCTCACAGGTTTTGTTAGCTCACTGCTCCTCACCACCTCTGCAACTCTCTGCCTGATCCAGGGCACCTCACCACCTGCCCTCACTTGCCCTGGATCTTGTTCTGGCACCAGCGCCAGGATCTTAACTGGCAACCATTAAGCAGTTACAAGAAGTTACCCATTCTTCCAGAATTTCTACTGCCAAGAGAGGTGCCTGCTGGAAAAAAAGAGCACAGCAGGTCCTGAAACATTACGAAGTGCCATCAACAATTCAACACAAAATGCAAATATAATCTCATTGCTGAAGCTAGTATTACAAATGGTTGTTTTGGGGTTTGTTTGTTTGTTTGTTTTTTGGGGGGGTGGACTGGTGTTGAAAAATGCTGTTTTCCTTGTATTATGCTAAAACCTCCGTAACAAGTCATTCTTAAAAGGGATGTGGCATTAGAAGCACAAGAAATAGGCTATCTCATCCACCATATACCTCCTTGTCCAGCTCCTCCAGAATCAGATACAGGCCTGAGCATGCGTTTTTTCTTTTTTATCCTGACAAAACACCCACTAGAGATACTGCAGAAAAGTACAGAGCTATATGGTTATTTCTCCTGAGAAAACTAGCATTCCCCCCAGATGTCAAGAACCATGAGCCTCCTCCTAGTCCAGTAACACTTGCAAGCTGCAAATTTAGTTATTTTCAGCATGTATCCTGAAGAAGCTAGGGTCCCATTCATTCACAGGAATGACCGAGCTTGGTGGGAAGGAGAAAGCAACACCACATGGACGTAGACATCTATTAACCTCCTCGTTCAGTGTTGCAGGAACAAAGACAGCAAACTTGAGATAGATTTTAACGAGATCTGTACAAATGGCTCAGTCTAAGAATGAACAACAATAAAGAAATAGCCATTTGGGGACTCCAAATATCTTTGAGTTAAATTTTTGTCTCAGACATGATACCAGAGGTTGTCATTGTCCAGTTTTGTTACTGAAGGAAAGATTCTCTCCTTCATCACACTGTACTACAAGAGGAATAAAATCAGAACAAGTGAAATCTTTGGGTCAAGGGAAGGAAGATGGGCAATGCCCTTTCCCCCCCAGCACTCTGCTGTGGAAGCCAGAGGCAAAGCTTGCAAGTCCAGGGGTTTCCAACCCAACCCAACCACCCCCCACTAAAGTAAAGGGACACAGCCAAGCACTATATCAGATCCAGCTTCCTTTATTGTTGACCATGGTTCCTCTCGTCCTGGTTCACAGTCCCAGGACACCCTGGCAATGAAATACACATGTGATGTTGCATTTTGAGATAATTTATATAAATGAGAATTACAATGAAGAGCAAAGGAAGCAGGAAGAGGAGTTTTCAGAACATGTTTGAATTAAACATATCTATGGTTAAAGCCTCCCGCTCAGTTCAATTTGGATTTCTTGCTTTAGTGTTCACCTTTTCAGTGACATATTGACATAAGGAAATTTCAAATCAGAGGCAACCAGTGTGCCCTTTAAATGATACTGAATCAAGAAACATGAACACAATGTAAACCCCTTAAACACAGATATTTCATCTTTGACAATTTTTACTTCACTGAAGGAAACTCTCCATAAGCTTTTTCTCTGAACAAAGGATACCATCTTCAAACATATTCTTGTGAGGGTAAAAGGGAAAGGTCCTTCTGAAATACTTTTTTCCTTTGCTTTTTCCCCTCATGATAATTCAGGAATTTTTCTCTTAAAAAGAATTTCCTGAGTGGCTTGTTCGAAGATGATCGACTTATGTCTTGCAGGAAATTTTATTTGCAATGAGACTCTCATGTACATCAACTGGGACAACCTCATCCTTACAACAGTCCTATGTGAATCTTAAGCTAAAATATTTCAGAGCAACCTTCACAGCAGTAATCAGTTGGCAATTTTAATCTAGAAGAGAATAATTGCTCTACCAAATATCCTTCTGACCCCAATACAGTCACAAAAGAAGCTGAAGAGTGACATTCCCAGCAGGTGTATGCCTCTTGTGTGTGATGCAGTAATACCATGCACACAGCAGCCAACATAGCCCAGGAAGAACAGAAGATGGAGAAACTGCTGTATGAAAACCCTTGCAAAATTGAAGGTGCAGTGAATAAATCTCCATGAAGAGGGAATCATTGGCTTCACAGAACCAAAGCATTTCCCTCCAGTCCTCTCATATCAGCCAGCAGATTGCCACTGAAGCTCCAAAAGGCACTGGTTGCCCTGAACATATCTTTTTTGATAGAGCTGGGAGAGTCTGGATAGAGGACACAACATCTTTAATCTGATTTGGGGAAAAAAAAAAGTAATCCAGAGATCTCCCTCGAAAGGAACAGAAATGGTGCTGGAAGGCATTGCTTTGTATCATTTTCTGACATAACATGAAACAGACCTGACTTCTACTATTTCTATTTTCCATGAATCGGAAGAGCATTTCCCTGGCATTAGAAGTGTGAAATGGCATCTGAAGAGAAAATAGTGTTTTTATCAAATGAGTGACATTTCCGTCTCCCCCCAGTGTATCAACCCAACCTGAACTGATGTCTTCCGAAATATCAACTGTATGCCTTCTGTGGCGGGTTGGCCCTGGCTGGGTGCCAGGTGCCACCAAGTCGCTCTATCCCTCCCCTCCTTAGCAGGGCAGGGGGAGAAAATGAGATGAAAAAACCCTCGTGGGTCAAGACAAAGGCAGTTTAATAAAAGTAAAGGCCACACGCGGAAACAAAAGGAAAAGGCCAAAGATCCCCCTCCCCACCTCTCTGTAGCAGGCAACGCCCAGCCACGTCCCGGGAAGCGGGGCCCCTGAAGACAAACCTCCCAAACCAGGAATGCCCCCCCGCTCCTTTCTCCTAGCTTTTATCCCTAGGCAGATGTCACATGGTATGGAATAGCCCAGGTCAGCTGTCCTGGCCGCCCCCCTCCCAAGATTCCACCCACCCCCAGCCCACGGGGCAGCCGGGGAATGTTGGAGAGGCAGCCTCGGGGCTGGGCAAGCACCGCCCGGCAGCAGCCAAAACACTGGTGTTGCCTCCAACCACCAACACAAAGCACAGCAGGCTGCCATGGGGAAAACCAATTCCCCCTCAGCCAGACCCAGTACACCTTCATAATAGCTAAATGTCTTGGGTTTTAACTTTAGCAAGTGAAATAAAATTTACTTAAGTAAGGATAGTTAGGTAGACTCAGCATGCAATGTTCACATAGGAAAGTAGTCTGTGTACAACTACATATTTTTTCTAAAAAAATCCAGTTATTAGATTAATGCAGACCTTCCTGTCTTCCCTTACTGAACCCATAGCCTATATGAAAATATGACAGCTGGGCCAATTTAAGGTCAGAATATATATCTGCTCTCAACATTAGGCTCTGGAGGCCCTCCTTCGGCCTCTGACACCATGGCTAATATGGCAGCCTGTACAGATGCATTTTCTGGGCAATGTTACGTTAAGGATATTTTTTCAGAGTTGAATCCCAGTCATTGGCTGAACCCAACATACATACATTTTTGTCGCATTCGCTGATAAAAATGTACATCTGTCTGATAAAGGCTCAATACAGAGGCAGGGAGATGTGGTATAGTGTGTGTAAAAGGGAAATTTACAAGCGTGAAAGATAATTTTATGCTCAAGGACAAAACTTGCCCTGCTAAATCTTTTCAAGCCTACAAATTCTCTCAAGCTGGAATATGACAGAGTTCAGCTGACTTTTGATGCCACAGAATGCAAGTCGAGCATCCAGGTCATTCCTTCCACCCCAGCACTCCAGGTCCAGTTTTAGTAGTTATGAAGTTCAGGATGTCAGGTAAAACCAAAACTTTAGTTATGGAGATTAAAAAAAAAACTGTAGAGATTTTTGGCCTGATTGTGATATTTCCATCCTAAAATGAAAAACAATAGAACTTTTATTAGAAAGTCATCAAGAATAAATCCAAGTCCTACAGGCTGGTTTATAGAAGAAATAATTATTTATCAAATTCAGATAATTTTCCTATTGTTTGTGACACAGTATTGCTTCTGTGTGGATGCATGGGATACTTTGCAATCTATAAAAACAGTTAGAAGACACTCACTATTCTTTATAGAAAAAAAAATGTGGTTTGCATAAAACCAGAGTAATCCTTAACATAAAAACCTGCTCTCTGCACATAGTCCAGACTAATGCCTACAAGAATTTTAGGTAATTAATTTGGGTTTGTTTGTTGGTTTTTTTTTTTGTTTGGTTTTTTTTGTTTGGTTTGGGTTTTTTTGTTTTGTTTTGGGTTTTTTTTGTTTTTTGTTTTTTGTTAATAAAAAACTAACACATGGGACCAATCTAGGAAGTTCCTTGAAGCAGAAAACTTGTATCTGCTTTTAAGGGGATGACAAAACAAAACTGAAAGATTAGTCTTGTACAGTTGAAAGCATCAATACGTTAAACCTTAATTTTCATATTCCTAAAAAAAAAGATTCTTTAAATTTTCATTGATTTTGACACCTTATAAAAACATTAATGATGCTACATTAATAAATTTACTTGGTGACCATGGCAAGTAGAATTACTAATGATAAAAATTAAAAATTACTTTATTACCAGATTTTTAATTTCATATTCATAATTTACACAAAAGAATGTTAAATACAATTTCTGGGAAGGACATACTTAATGGGAGGGATACATTAAGATAGATTAATGTTTATGAACAAGATTTGGGTACTGTACTAAAGATCAAGTGTGAAGGAGAGTTTGAATTCTGATTTATTAAAATTGAAAGCTCATATTAAGAACTAGAGAAATATTAGAGTTAATTTAGATGAGTGTTTTGAGTAACATTTCAGCTGTTCTGAAATTATTTAGATGAGTAAGATGAGGGGTTGATCATATACTGAGTGAAATGATCCAGGGCACTTGCATTAGAATTACAGTAAGACTATTCATAATAGCAACTTAATCTTCACATCAGCTCTAACCACTGTCTTTGAAGATTATTAGGGATATTAAAGTGACATTGAAATTCACATTATGGTTAAATATAATCTGTATTTCTTCAGTTTCCACACATTTCGCTCAGCTTTGCAATTACAATTAGAAGTACCACATATTCTTACAAAAAGTTAGGTCCATGTCTCTGTGGGGTTACCTATTGAAGATATTCCCTTCTTGTCTTGAATTTCAACATATTACATTCAAACATCATGGGACATTGCTTTCATCTAAAAAGAATTAGTCTTTCTCCCTCACATTTTTTTTTCCTACTAAGAATAAACAATGATTACAGATCCCTTGATCATGATATCTTAGAAACTCAAAGTTACCCTAGCTATTCCGGTCAAATTCAGACTTCAACCATTGAATTTCCAAACCTCTTCATTGCTTGAACTGAAAGACATGAACACAGAAGCCCCTGTAAGGTCAATATTTGCTCACCGATGCCATGAATAGTCACACTGTGGGATACCACTGCAAGGACTACGGTCCCTTGTAGGTAGGGAGCACATACCAGAAGGCTAGGAAGAGGGGTCGAAGCTACGCCAGCTACTTGTGTTTGGTCATGGTGTCCTGTAGAAACGTTTTGGGCTGAGGACTTGCTGAGCTTGGTGCTGCAGAAGCTGACGCACCCTCTGTCAATGCCCCACAACTTACAGGGGAGTCAGGCACGTGGACATTTTTCCATTTTCCTGTGTTCCAGGACCTTTTGCAGTTGGGTCCCTTTCCCTTGGGGCAGCCTTTTTTCCACTAGTGGAAGTCATATTGATAACCAGAATTGTTTGCGGCCATGCCAGCCACATTTGAAAGCAGATGGACAGTTAACTTTAAAAAGCACTTATTGTTGGTTCCCCCCTGCCTTTTCATGTCATAAGGATATTGCAGTAAGGCTAGCAAAGCCCTTCACCAGAATGATGCACTTCCACTGTACAGAATCTCTTGTACCTGTATATTTTGTGCGCTGTATGAAGTCTTACTATAAATTCCCTCTATGTCACAGAATAATATTAAAACATGATTTTGCAGAATATTCAATACCTTGAAGGTACAACTGGTTCCACTAATGTATTACAGAGTTTTAACTTCACTTAAACAATCTAGAATAGTGCAAAAATCAGTCCTCCATGAAATAAGGCACAGATTTTGTAAGAGAAAGGAAAAAAAAACCCAACGGCATGGAACCCTGATATAAGAAATTTTGTGCAAAAGGGAATTAAGTTTCCCTGGAACGTTAGGAAAAAAAAAGTGAAAGCTTGAGGGTCCCCCCCTCCACTCCCAACATCCTTTTATAAAACTGATGATCTGTAAAGGCCTTCTAAAAAGAGCAGGGCCGTAAACACAATTGTTAACTGGGCCTTCAGCCGAGGGACTATGTGGGTAAGCTAATCCCATGTGCTATATTTATCTGCATAGTAGAAAATATGATTATTTCCTCTTTTAAAAATGGGGAGAATTCCCTGTGTAGTATGGCAGCCTGCCAGCAAGAGGCAAGCAAGGTAGCACAGCATCCTGCAGAAAGCCAGAAGGAGCACAGAGCTCCAAAACTTGGTTGCTACTTCCTGTGAGCCTGTCTTCCTCACAAAAGAATATCAATTCATTTTGTTTTGCCTCCATTTGGGGTAAAAACATGTGAAGTCAGCAGAAGTGAGACAGTTACCACAGTTCTCAGGAGGCAACTTGCTTCCTTTGATGGCTTTTTATACTCCAGGATAAAACAGTATCTTCTGAGAGAGACACAGGGACCCACCTGTTGTTGAAGTTGAGCCGGAAGGTCCTGAAGACGACTTGTTTAGGAGCCAAGATGAGACCACCAATGGTTACTTACCTCAAAAGATAATAGCGATAGGATCACACTACGAATTTTGAGTTTTTCCCGTCCTGGATTGCCCTGTCTCATGTGTCACCTAGTAAAGAAGTCTTACTTCTACAAACCTACAGTATTGCACCAGGAGACTGCAGATTGAAGTAATTAGACTCCAGTGTAGGTGCACAAAGAACTGCATAATGTTTCAGGTAAATGAAGATGACAGGATGCTGAAGAGAGTTACAGTGAACAGCCTCTTCTTTTCAAATGCTATAGCACAAAAAGAAAACCAAAGCTTATTAAGCATCGGAAAAGAAAGACAGCACTTTGTTCCTTACCCAGCTTTCACCAAGCGAATAAAATTCAACTTGCTGTTCCATCTTGCGCTGACAGACTGATATAGTTTCTAGGTCAGATACTGAAACTGTTATTTCCAAAGCAGCTACATGACCATTCTACCAGCATCCTCAAGCTCCCAGCACATCTCAGTGCACAAGCATCTCCTCTTTGTTTAGGAGCAGGTAGAAAAGGAGTCCTATCTCCAGCAGACAAACAGTGGCAGTAAGGAAGAAGATGGGACAAAACCACCTGGAGAAGAGAAGGAAAAAACAAAGCTGGAATAAGACGGAGGCAGAAGAATGGGGGAGATCTCTGCAGGGGAAAGCAATGCAGTGGCACAATGAACGCCTGCGGATGGGATGGCGAGGAAGCAGGATCAAAGTTCAGCTGGCAGGCAAAGACTGAAGGATCCTGGTTTGGCAGGAAACAAGGGACAGTATGGATCAGAAATGGGATGTGCTGGAGTTGGAAGTGAAAACAGGGGAGGAAGGTGGCACTACCATAGGGTGAGAGTTAGGCACGATGCTCGGGGTCCCATGCATGAGGGGTAGCAGTGAGACACGCCCCCATCCCCCAGGGAGAACCCTGCAGTTTCAGGGAGGAGGAGGAAGCGCATGTAGAGGGGGGCCCTGGGGGAAACAGGAGCACACAGGCACTGCCAGGGAGCTGTCAGCCGCTGCTGCCTGTGTGACCCTGGGACAAGCACCGAGCAGTTGCAGGAGGCACTGCAGGGGTGTCACAAGCGTAATACTTTGTCTTATGTTAAAACGGTCACCCACGTTATGGATGGTCTGCTGCACTGCAGACACTGGCCATGGCACCCAGGGACAGTGTGGACCTCGAGTCATATATTTGTCCACAGGACAGGAAAAATTTGTTCAATGATCATTTACAAGCACATGAAATCTGTTGCTGCTCAGGCTGAATACATCAACACGTAGCCTCTGCTTCTTCTCTGCTCTCTCCCATTTTTTGTACTTCCCTCCCTATCTTTCTTTTCCTACTGAGCTCACAAAATCCATCAGTTATACTTTCCAGTCTGGCCTCCCCTAATTGAGCCTTGCTCAGTTTTGGTTGTCACAATACAGGTGAAAAACATCCCTAATATGTTTGAAGAGGAGAGATTCAAGCTCAGTGATGTGGAAATCAAGCAGTATAACAGAGTCTGTCCTGGAAAGTGAGAGATGAGAAAAGAAGAAGAAAGAAAAATAACACCCCACACTGTTCCTGTTGTACCAAGACATTTCCCAAACTCTTGCAGATCTAGTGCTGTATCATTTCAATATGCAGCACAGTTACTGGAGACAACCCTGAGCATTCAGATGTTACACAGCATTCATAATCTCCAAACAGCTGTCCTAATGCAAACTCCTTTGTCGGTCAGGCCTGCAACTTTTCAAATTCTTATAGAGAGCTTGGAGGAAAGTGTTCAGAGTGTCTCTTAACAGGCCACAAAGATTACCAAAAATGCCGATGGGCACAGTGATCTGTTAAACATGTGGGTTTTGTTAAATTAAGAGATGCTTTTATTGCTGCCATGAAACAACCCAGCACCACAGCCACTGGAGTCAGGCAAAACTGAAGCAGGGGCTTGTGAATGTGCAGTTCTGCCAATGCATGTCAAGCAACTGAAGAAGCAAGAGGAGCTGTTCACAAACTTAGCACTCAGTTCATGAAACTCAATTCTTGTAATGCAAAGGGTCAGAAGAGACAGCAATCTAGTCGTTCGGTAGAGGTTACATAGTTAACAGGCCTTATCTCTCAATAGACCAGTGCAATGATGACATCTCAATTTCAATTTTTTTATCATGAAACAGTCACTCAAAGATCTGTAGCAGATAACTGCTATCAGCTTATCAGCTAAAGAAGATGTTGTGAAATACAGCCTTTTAGCTTGTTTTTACTTACATGGGGGAGATATATATACACAAAATCAGATCAAGCGTAAGGGATCCCTCCCACACAGCCTGTCACCATTACAGGCAATTTGCAATTCCTTAAGGAAGAGTGCCAAGCCAGGGCATGCCTGTGCCCGTGCTTCTGCAGAACAGGTAACGCTGATGTTTGGTGCAAAGACCTTCTGAACAAGTGATGGTGGTTTTTTGCATCATATAATCCTTGACAGTCCCTCTCTATCACCACCATGAATTCCTCCAAGCTTTAGTTTCTATAGTTTCCCGTGGCAAGGAGGCACACAGCTTAGTGGGCAGCTATCCACAGTGCCACTCAGGTACCTCCTCTGCCTGCATTAACATGAGAAGGACTTGAGGGGTTTCAATGCTTCTCAGAAGTTGGATTATCCCTTCAGATGAAAGGCTCTTTCTAAAGTTCTGTTTTGCAGATATTGCCACTCTGAATTTACGCATTAACAAAATTACCTGTTTCACGGTTCTTAAAGGCACATGCACCCTGCTGCTACAGCAACTCTGGGCCTTGCAAAAGTGTTCAAAGCACAAACTTCCCTGTATCTCCCTTCTGACTTCCAACCTTGATCTTCTGGACGTAACCTCCCCAACAACCTCATCCCAAATCTCGTCACTTCAGGCAAGTCAACATCTATGCAGCACAGTAAATAATGCCATTATGCATGCAAGAGCCACCTCATACACTACAGCAACACTCACCACTAAACAATGCCAGGGTAAAAGATCTCTCTAGCACTCTTCTCCACTAGATCCAGAAGAAACACCACATCAGACACGATTTCCTTTGTATTGTGGTGTTGCTGAGACAATGTTCCTGAGACATTGAGTAGTTACTAGTGAGAACTCTTATGCTTTAGGCTTAAAAAAATTAAAAGTTCCTTTTTGTCGTTATTGAGGGAGAGGTGGGGGTGCTAAAACAAGCAAACAAATCTTTGGTGGTGTTTGCATTCCTGTGAGGAGTCTTGGCATCTTAGTCAAGCACTTGGGCACTTTACAGGCAAAGCATACATGTATTAAAGAAGCCTGTGAACCATCTACCACAGGCAGCATAACTGAACTATTTCAGCTCAACAGAGCCACAACAGGTATAGTGTGCTCATCGGCTCTGAGAATTATATTACACCTTACCCATCTTTATGGAATAAATTACATAACTCAATACTTTCCGTGCTCCTCTGAGACAGCTCTACTATGGCTTAGAAAATCTAGCGGTAGTACTCTAGTGAAAGCCTGCTTTTTAACAGGTTAAAAAGGTTTCTATATCTAATTGCTTCGTAGTTTAAATTTTAAGATGTAAAAACACATACTCCCCCACGTTTTATAGTGATCCTGCTTCCACTGGAGCAGGGTACAAGTTAGTAACACCACTCTCACTAGCGGGAGCTCTACAAAGAACTAGAGAAGAGTGCTTGCCCCAGACAGGCTGGCTCAGCCCCCGGCACTGACTTCTGGCACGCTGGCGCAATCACCCTTCCTGGGAAGGACAAATACCAGTGCCCCAGGGCACTCATTCCATCCATACCTGCCCGCCATTGCTCCCTAACTGTGGCTGGAGACCTCCTGGCACGAGGGATGGCTCTCAACAACCGTTGCCCCTTCCCAAGAGGCAACGCAGCCCTGAGTCCCTGCCCATCTCCACAGGTGACAGGGCCAGTGGCCACCCCAGCTCCCCAGCACATGTGTTGCATGTGAGCTAGCACCAGGATGTGTAAGGAGGGCACCACCACCACTCAAAAACTACCCAGCCTCTCTTGGAACAAGCAAGAGAACTGATAAGCAAATTTAACCCTGCAGTAAAAGCTGGTCCCTGTTGGCCAGCTCTTGCTGTCAAAGGGTTAAGCTATGCTTACAGCCTCCAAAAACAAACCTTATGAAGATGATCCAAGCCAGACACACGCTGAAGTATCTTTCACAATCCTGTCCACTAAGCAATAATAAAGCATAAGTGATTGTAAATGGATGTTTGGTCTTAAGCAGCTTTCAGCTGCAGTATGTAAGGACAGCTTACGCTAACAAAATGTCTTCAGTGAATTTTGTTAGCAACAGTTCCTCATGAGAAGCCAGTGTGTTTATGTGATAACATTACAGATTGTTATTGTGGTTTTATAGGTAAAAGTAGGTCAAGTTAATTAATGCAGCAGCCCTGACAATATTATTGCTATTAATGTAGAGGTAGTTAACTTTATCACCAAACAATGTACCCTTATGTCATTTTCTCAGTACTCTGGAGCAACCTCCGCAATATCATGCATATATTGCGTACACATCGGAACAGCAGGCAGCTGTGTGATTAAAGACACTACATTGCCAAGAATACCAATTCCTAAGCAGTTATGAATCATTAAATAAAAAATTAAAAGTGATTTCTTTTGTGTGGACATGAAGAAAAGCTTTAATAGAATTAGATATTTCATTTGCCTGTTGTTATGCCACAGAAATGTTCATGCACTATTAAGTAATCTGGTTGATTAACTCTTTAGTACACTGGAGACACAGCTGATAGAAACCAAAAGACAAATGCTGCTAGGATCTTGTTTCAGATACTGATCAACAAGGACAACTGTTTTTGTTATGCAACAGAATTGTGCAAACTAACATCATTCTTACGTACGTAGAAAACAAAAGCAAAACAAAAAAAATCCTGTAATTGCAGTTGCAATATTCAGAGCTTTAAGAGGCTTTATGTTCCCTGGTATAAAATATTGACTTTTTTTTTTAAACTAATAAATTACACCTGCCTAAAATCAGTTATATCACTCAAAAAAAAAAAAGCACAAAATCATTCAAAAAATAAGATACATAAGTCTTCTCTGGCTTTAAACCAAGCTAAAAGTCAGCAATTCTTTAAGTACCTTGGCGTTAACCTTTCCCATAACTTCTCACATATCTGTAGGAATATGCTTCATCATCTTGTAATGACATTGACCATGCTGAACAGCAACTCCCACAGATACCATTTTGATGCCACTTACCCTCACATCTCTAAATTGAAAATTGCTTTATTAAAAAGGAATTTAGCACTTAATATTTTTCTATGAAAAAGTCTCAGCTGTATATAGCATTATTAGCCAACTAAGGAACTTTGTTTGACTTACATGTTAAACAGGAAAAAGAAAGTTACAAAATGCCTGCAGCTTTCAACCTGGTTTAAGGAGCTCACTGAGTCCCCACCAGGTCAGGAGACCCTCATAGCCGCAGGAGGCATTCAGCCAGTTGGCACCTGGAGGTACTTGCAGAGAAGTTGCAGAGCATAGCTCTTGTAGGGTTTAAAAAAAATGAAACCACAGACACCAGGTACACGTCTCAGATGTTTCACAGAGTCACTAGAATTGTGCTAACCCCCAGTCCCCCAACACACAAAGCTGCTGCTTCTCAGCAGTCTCTTGCCTGCATTAACATAACCAGATATATTCTTACACTGCTGGTTCAAATTCCACATTGCATTCCAGGAGTATGCTCACCCTCCAACTGTCCTCATCTGTTGCCCACAATTCTCATGTCTGCCTGTAGCACTTCTTGAATAAACATATGATGACTGTTCATGTAAGTGAAAGGGTTATTCTGCAGTCATGAGAAAGTAGAGGAGAGAAAAGCATTAATACTTCTCTTGGCCAGCAATTCAACTCATATACAACTTAATCCATTTTGAAGCTTTCTTCAGTCGTTCTTTCTATTCATTTTGTCTCCAGGAGAATGTTCCCAGTCTTTGCACGCCTCCTCTTAGTAGGATTTTTCCATACCACTAATTATTTTTGCTTCTTCCACCTCCACCTCTACTCTCTTGTCAGAAGCAGGCTCAGAGCACACACTGCTTTCCAGGTGGCTGCACACCACAGCGAGGGTGACTGACATTAAGTATTATTTCCCCTGTTCTTTCCACAACCTGCTTGTAATTTTGTTTCTTAACGATACCAAGCCATTTTTTATTTGTGGACTGCAGTTAATTCTGAAGCTACCAAAGCTGAACGTAAATAGCACACATTATTCCTTCTGTTGTACGTTAACTTGCATACATCAACAATCAATTTGACCTACCATGTGTTACACAGTTGCCTTATTTTGCCAGGTCCCTGCAAAGGTCCTTAGGATAGCACATGTCTGTATTATTAAGGAGCAAACAGGATGCCCCTGGGTTCAAGAAATCTAACTTAAACATGCACTATCTGAAATTGGACCCGGTACTTTCTTTGGTGTGCCTGAAACAGTCGTCTTGCTCTCGTAGCTTACTACGATCCTTCAGGACTTGTCCTCTGTCAGTTTCGCTGGCATACTTCTTTGACACTTCTCAGAGGATGGTGACTAGAAGGCAGACATGAAGTAAAGTTGAACAACAGGACTCAAGTCTGTTAATAACACCACATTCGTGCATGCAGCCCATCCAGGAACACGTAGAGACACCCTTTAGCCTAAAGCATTTCAAAGTTCCTCAGCTCAGTTTGAAGGCAGAAGGTATCGTTTATGCAGATCCAAGGATATCTATACCTCTTTCACAAAGCTCAAAGTCCCTTTCCTGATACTTACTACTGCAAACTCAGTCTCTGGATATAGTTCCCTTTGAGGAACAGTCCTTGATCGATAACTTTCAGTGCATCCATTAGCTGATCTCCAAATGGCTTCCAAATGCAAAAATAGGTAGCCAGTAGATGATTATACTGCTGAAACCAATGAATATCTCTGTAAAATCGGTTACTATTCAATGTGAGTCAAGGTGGCCCACAACTGGACACTGGCTGCTCTTCATAGTAGTTTCAGTGTTTTACCACCTGGCAGTGTGATCAGAAATAGCAGTAAGAAGTCCGCCTGGCCAAATCCAAGATAGATCTCTCCAAGAAAATTCATTTCTCAGACTAGCATGTTCCACCTATGTAGCCATAACTGTGTGACAGCACATACTGCATGAATTTACATAGAAGAGCAGCACAGTGAAGGTGTTGCAAGAAGGAAAATGGGAACTGAGGCAAGAAAAAAATTCCACTTTGGAATTTAAACATTTGCATGAAAATGCTTGAAAAGGAACACAAAAAGGCAAAGGTGGGGGACTTGTAAAATATTGTAGTTACCAAAAAAGAAACAACCAGAAGTAACAGGTAGTAGGAAACAGACAGAGATAGAAATGAGTTTTATTTTAGAGGAATTTTGTGTATGCCTTGGTTGCTCAACTAGCAGATTGCGGAAGCCAAATATATTTCCAACTCTACTGAAGGTCATTTGAAAACACTGGGTGGGAGGGGTGGGTTGTGGAGGAAGCTTCTTCTGAAGGGTAAAAAGCCTCCAAAGGCAATGAAAAAAAAAACCAGGACAATTGCTTAAAACAGTTGAGATTTAAAATGCCTTAGAAAGAGAAAGGTCCATGAAATGTTTGAAAAGATTTTTCAACACCTTTAACATCAAAAAAGAAGAAAAGATATCCTTTGACCATGACTATCATGAGATGGGGAAGTCCAGGATTCAGAGATGTACAAGTAATTTAGAACTAGACGTTACAGGAAGAACAGGAAAGGGTTGTTGTAATTGTAAGACCCTACCAAAGCAAAGGCTTACTTGAACACCACATGTGCAGCAGAGATAGTTGGCTTCTGCAGTTGGGCTACTAAAAGCACTGAGGATGCAAGGCTAGAGTTACCTTGCAAGAAGATTGCCATCAATCTGCCGATTGTAATTACATTCAACAAATCCTTAGACAGCTCTGAGAGAAAGGCTATATATAAACAGCACCATCTTCAATATTTCACCCCACACCATTGCAAACAGCTCCAGGCTACTACTAGCATGAAGACTTCTGGTAAGTGTAGCCAAATACATCACCGATTCTCTTCTCCAATAGTTTTCTAGCCTTCTTATAAAAGCATCACTGGTGTTTGTATTTCAGAGAGAGAACAAAATCCAGGGTTCATCTGTGTTGTAGATAGTTAGCTTCTGCTAGAAAAGAGATCCCCCCCCCCCCCGGTGAAGATAAAGAAGAAAAAATAGAAATAAACTCTACAAACACAGTTTGCGGTTACTTCATTTCTTTGGACTGCATCGAGAAATGTTTTTGTAAAGCAGTGTTCCCCCATGGCAAGAACTATCACTCAGATGAAGAGCAGAATCTTATGTATTTTCAACCATCACTTAATCCAGTTTAGCATCTGTACTGACACTTCCTCCTAGTTTTCTGCATCCACAATATCTCAAATTGCTGTTTGTGACCAGCGCTGAAGGACATTTTCTCTCAGTTCAAGGAAGGATCAAGTCCTCTTTTCCCCTAAAGCAGAAGCAATGAGCAGACATGTCAGGATAAGCAGCGAGATCAAATGTCTAAGGAAGAAATAAAATCCCAGATTATGAACCCAAAGAGCATCTATTCTACAGCTATGGAATCTCTCTCTGAGGCTTCACTGAAATTCAGTTGCTTGGTAAAAGCAAGGAGACAGGATAGATTCAGTTGTTTTTCCTACAGCTCATCTCATTCTAGAGGAGAAGCTGAAAACAGAGAGAGAGAGAGTGTGCATGTGTGTGAACCCCAGATGATAACAAAACTGGAGCCTTGGGTGCTTTAGCCAGCATATACACTTGCTCTTACAGAATTAGTGTTTAAACCAGCAGGGAGAGATCCATGAGCACTCCAGACAAATCTGTAATGGAATTGGCCCAGGGAATATTTATTTATATGAAGTAGGACAGAAAGAACAGAGACTGAGAGGTGCCTACTGCACAACACCTGGTGCCATGGTGCACCAAGATATACTGGCTATTAATTTTCAGTGTTTGCCTGTGCTATTATTTCCTTTTTTCAAAGGCAACAACAAGTAGCTTAGTAACTTGCCCACAAGGAGGGAAATCTGAGGTCTGCACTTTTACAAGAAAGCTGTTTCACTGCAAACCCATTCGTTCTTCTTTCCACATGACAGAAGCCTTCCAAGAGCATTACTGGAAATGCACCAGGGACACCTAAAACACTAGCCACTCTTTCCAAAAAGCTTCCCTTTGGAAGGTAGTTCATAGAGTACAGAGAAAAAAAAAAAACATAAACCACATAATTAGCTGGAGTATTACACAGCTATAAGACAACATCAGAAATGGTGCCATGACAAACACCATATACAGAGAGATAAGCAACACTCAAAATTGCTGGAGTGAAAGAAACATCCTCACCACCACACATAGGTCCAGGTTCTTGAGTGAGCTTCAGTCTGAGCACCCTAGTCATACATTAAAAATACAAACTCCAGCAGAAAGTGAGGGAAGAACAGCAAACCAAGCTTCTGGGAAGCAAGCAAACAAAACTAAACCTGCTCGGAGATGTCAGAAAAATATTTCCTCATCTCAGGAGCACCCAGCATGCATTTAGCTGTTAAAATACTGGGAACTTGCTTCTCAAATGAATTTCTACATCAGAGATGCTTCTGCCTACAGAAGCACAGGTCTTCTCTGGTTTTTTAGCTGTATTAGGCTCTACAGCTACAATGAATACGACTTTCTGAAATAGTGATACAGAAAATGTAGTGGTGTTTTAAAGCCGAAGTCATTACTATTTGCTTATCTCTACAACAGTGACACTGCAGGATCTTGAGAAATCCCAACCTTGCAGCTAATTCCCCATGTCTGCTTGGGGGTTTGCCAGAACAGCTTGGGAAATACCTGCATAAACACCTTTATTTGACATTTAGAGATCGTCACTGTTTTTTCTTTGGAGTTGGTAGAAAAATCACAGTCAGAACACACAAAGTATCAGCCCACCTGATTATACAAAAATAGTTGTGTTTGGTGACTGGTATTCTTCAGCCATCTTCACATAATAATCTTTTGAATTTACACTCTCCAGTGCATAAGCAGACTGAGGTCTTTACTCCTTGCCTTTCCAGCTTCTTCAGCAACCAAGCTTACATCAGATTCCAGATATAGTAAATGAAGCTATTGCCACTGTCTGTGCACAAATCCAAAGCATCCAGTCAGACTTAAGGAACAGGCTGCCCAGAGAGGTGGTGGAGTCGTCTACCCTGGAGGCGTTCAAAAAAGGTGTAGACGTGGCACTCCAGGGTCTAGTTTAGGAGTCATGGTGGTGTTAGTTGATGGTTGGACTTGATGATCTTAGAGGTCTTTTCCAACCCAATGATTCTATGATTCTATGATTCTATGATTCTTTATGCTCCTTGATGGCAAGCTATTCCAAATATACCTTGTGTGGTCTGGTTGAGACTTTTCTATCAGCTCCTAAGGAAAAGCATGGCTGGCATCTAAAACTATGATTAGGATAAAGAAAACAACAAGGTTTAGAGCAGAAGATTATCCCACAGGATGGGAAAAGGGCATTTGTGAGGGAAGCACAGTTACATCACCTACTCGAATTTGAACAAAACCAGCAGATGTTAGTTGCTTGTTTTCTTGTTGGCGGTAGGTTTGCATTGGAAAGAAAGGCCAAAGCCAAATTCTGAAAATAATAAAACCAAATTAACCCAGGGCTGTTACTGCTGGGCTCTGCCAACATAAACACCAAGCTGTCAGAGAGCAAGAACAAACATGCTAAGTAGGTTAGTTCAATAGTTCACCTATCCAACAGAAACCCAGCTTAAGTGAAGCTGGTTAACAGGAAGGACCTTTACCAGAGAAGATGTTACAGGAACTTGGGCAGAACATGAAGAACAGGGCAAAACTCCTCACTATGCCAAGAGCAATCAGTGGTTCTCTCAAAATATCAGGAGTTAGAAGCTCTGAAGGAGGATAACAATATTACATAGAGAAGCCAGGTAGTGACTTTTGTGTTGTTTCTGTGAAAAGAATGGCTAGAAGACAACTTCATAGTAAAGAAAGCAAAAAAAAAAAAAAGGCACATTGTCAAAGGCCACTTGTTAATGTCAGCTGCTGCCTGAGCATTCACACACCATTCTGGGAGTCACACGCACACCATCCGAGATTTTAATGGCTAGGACCAGAGGCCCTTCACAGTGGGCAGCTCCACTGAGCTGACAGGTGCCCCTTTTCAACTCCTCGCTCACACACACACGCTCAGTCTTGGGCGCTTTCTCTCCCCACAGGCTTGACCCTATTTTTCCCTGAAGCAGAGCCTCCGATATGACGTCCACCAAATGATTTTACTGAGTAGTACAGTGGTAAAAAAACAGCTGGAGCTGGCTGCCTCTGGAGAGGGACCCCAAACAAAGAAATCACTGGGCAATTATACCCTTACAATCTAAGTTCCCCTCCCCACACGTGACGGTTCAGTCCAATAGCAATATTTGGGTCTGGGGTCTTCTTGTTCCTAATTGCATCCTTTCTCTGTCTGCAGGTGGGACATTCCTTTTCTTATCCCAATGGATGCACCTTCTGCTGATGGTTGTGGCTACCTTATCTGTCTGGTTTGCACCAGTTTCAGGACCTTCCATCGTGTAACTAAGTAAAAGTTCAGTATACAGTCAGCATATCCAGGTGAAAGTTCACAGCTTACGGCCTAGGGCTTTAACAAGCCTTGCTACTAATGCTATGTATCGGATTCCATATGAGCTAGAAAGTGACTTCTGCAACACACTTGTACAGCAGTAGGGTTGAGCTGTTCTGTGTCAAGTAAAACTGACCGGCAGACATTGAAGTATATAGGAAAAAAAAAACAAACAAGTGAGAGCTGTCCTCATACTTAGGTGCAAAAGAGAGCAAGTAGGACATGACTACTCACTCCACCTGTGATAGGTAATGTATAGAAGCATCAAACTTAAAATAGTTCATAGAATCTTTGTTTTTCCCCACGCTGGGTTCCCACCTTAAAACAAAAGATATCACTAGACCTACCTTACATCCAGATGCAGGGAAAAGGGTTTGGATGTCCTGAAACCAGCTTGTTTTCCTACCACAGCTATACCCATTCAGGTTGATAACAAATGAAATAAAGAGCAGAAAACTTCAGTGTAAGTGATGTTTATCTGGGAATTTAACAGGAATAAGAAAACCCAAACCTATGCACCCCCCAAAACACAAGTGGGTCTCAGTACTATCTTCTAAGCTACAGAAATTTATCAGGGTAACAGATACAAATATCCAACAATTAGTCCAGAATGTAACAGAGTTTTCCAAAGCCTACAGCAATAATCAGCTCAGCTTTAGCTTTTTTTGTCATGGCTTTTGCCACATCAAAATAATAGACCTCACTGCCTAAAATTCAGCTGAAATACAGCAAGAATACATTTCAGAATGAGATTCCTGAACAGTGTTAGGAAAGCATGAAAAACATAGCAGAACAGGCACATCTGTTGAAACAAATCAAGTGAACTGTCTAGGTTGAAAAGACCTGATTTATTGAACTCTAAACAGAGATTTTGGTTGAATATCTTCTTGCTGTAGCATGCAGAAACTAAACCACAGTTCAACCACACAAGATAATGACATTGCAATGCACTAACATCAACATTTGTTTCTTTTATGTTTCATCAATAAAAAAAATACTTGGAAACCATTTATTAGCTCAGTTCCTGCCTGAATTATTCTAGAAATGGTGTCAAACTAGAAGTAAGGAAAACAATAAAATGAACCACATTGCAATGTTCAACTCTGGCTTGTATGGCTCAAGAATTACTAACAGCTAAGACGACTAACATTCACCTAAAACTAGCACTAAGACTGCATCATTCAAATATAAGCACCCGAACTCAACAACATCTTTTGCAAAAAAAAA
>WAAD01043222.1:77119-90230 GCA_013389945.1 Fregata magnificens | reverse complement strand
AAAATAAAAAAAAAAAAAAAAAAAAAAAAAAGAACACAGATGTGTAAGACTCTACACACTCAATTACAAAGCAAAGATAAAAGAGTCAGAGAAGAAATTCTCACAGAGGACATGCTACAGGTGCACTAGATGGACAGAGAAGGACCTGTAGAACAGGACAGCTATTCTTTAAACAGCCCCTTTAATATGGCCCCCATTCATGGGGTTGAAAGTTTCCTTAGACCAAATCACCTGTACAAGTTTCCGAAGAGAACACAGATAAGAACTATGCAGTGCTAAATCTACTTATTTCCTCTCAAAAAAAAAAAAAAAAATGCAGCTCCATGCCCTTCATAAGTTCCTGGGATTCAAAATTAATTTGTCTAGCATATCACACCTTATTAGACTTTTTTTTCCCCTCTCCCTGCAACAGCATACCTTTCTTTCCCAGTCAAGCCAGAAAAATACTGCAGTTAAAATGGGTAAAAATCCAAAAAGCAAATTAATAAGAACAGAATTAATAGCATGCCTGTTTGAAAGATAAATTCATTTCAACCATTATCAGTTACTAATATTNAACAGCTGAAAGTCAAGATCCTGAAAGAAGGTTTGCATTTTTGCAGTCAAATGCAAAAGGTAAAGCAATAATAGGTAGCAGTTGCCTTGTCTGCATTTCAGTATCACAGCTGAGAGCTTGAACTTATTCCACCATTTCAGGTTACCAGCAGAAAATTTCTTATCTCTGAAAGACTCAACAAGATGCCTCTCAGCCAGCAAGAACTCAAGTCATAGCCATTTTAAAGGTAATTATCTAATATTTACCTGAAAATAAATTATTTACAGCATGGTAATCTAGTTGGTGTACACTGGAAACATTAGCCCTCTCCATCTGCTTTGTATTAGTATTTTTAATGGTCCCATTAATGGTAAGCTGCAAGATCCTTATCTAAACTTCATGCTGGATGCACAACTCCTAGACCGCCAGGCTAGACTCTCTCTGTAGTCAGCCGAAGGAGAAAAGTTCACGCCTCTCTAGGGGGTAGTTCATCCTCTAAGATTAATATCCAAGTCTCCAAAAAGTATCAGTCTGTCTCTGATGACTCTAAAAGGAGCCTTGACATCTGACAGACTGGACACCTAACTCCTAGATGACCTAGTTAAAGGAGGCTGATCACACCCTAGTGACTGCAGAGGCATCGTCGACCCCAAGTACAGCACGGGATGTTCCATGGGATCTCCGCACTGTACTCTCTTCCATGATGGCATACAAATCCAAACCTACTGCTAACTCATCTTCCCCAGCCTTATCATGCTACTTGATCCTATCATAGAAATCCCGCTGTGACATAATGGCAAGAACAATCATGTCCAAGTTCAAGTCTCTCTTTCACTAGGAATAGAAAGGACAGAAATGATACTGGAGCATCAGTGAGACACCTCTCATTTTTTTGACACAGCCTGGACACTAAACAAAGCAGGCAAAGTCTTTTCTTCTCTTCCCTTTCAAAGACAATGCTGTACTAATTACTGTAAGTAGGGTCACACTCCAAGATGCAGCAGCAATTAACAGATCTGCTGCATGACCACTGACTGACTGCAAACTACATACATCTTGAGTTTTCTTCGGAAGACTGGAGTAAGTTAAGGTAGAATTTGTAACGTCAGCTTCAACAGATTAAAAAAAAAATACTTTGGTGGGGAGTTGTATAGGCAAATGACAGCTGTTGGGCTCACTCTGGAGTCACTCAGTTTTGGAAAGACCTTTCACCTTTCAGGGCACCCATTTCAAGGACAGAGACACTGCAGGGTTGTAAGCATAGTGATTCTACATCCACCTATACGGCTTTCAGGAATCTGTATCTTAGAGGTCAGGAAGGTACAGTAAGATATACTGGAAGCACTGAACTATTCATCTTCGTACTTGAGCCAGCAAAACGATTATCCACGTCACCCTGAAGTGTTTTACCTGTTCCCCTCAGCTCCCTTTGATAAAAGTAAAGCCTTGTTTTCTAGCAGGAGTTTTTCAAGAACAGGCAGCTTTAACTCATAAGTAGTGTATCAACTACAGCGTGTTCTGGATGTATTTATTCACCGAGTTGGAAATAGTGCAAACACCACTGAAGGATTCCAGATCTTGTTTCTGGAAACAAGTCCTACTGTAGCCCGAATCATTAGCCTCCCCAACGGCATGATGATTCAGACATTTTGCTGCATGATAACAATATCCACTGTAGCAGAGTAAAAATTACAGCATGTGTGCTATGCTAGCTGAAGAATCATCACTGAAATGGTAACAGCTTTTCACCTTAAGGAACAACTAGAGCTTTCATTGCTTCATGGTCACCCTCCCGTTCATGCCTATCTTTTTTTATATTACACCCTTCTTAACATTACACTGCCATAACATTATTTTGCTATTTTCAGTTGAAAAGCAGAGCAAGCTTAAATGGTTATCTACATCCAAAAGCTTCAACCACTGAAAACATTTAGATACTTACTGCATGACTCAGTCCTAATATTTCAGGCAGGATTTAATTTCTTCATTTTTATCTCAAAAGATCATTTCTCTGACCAGCACCACTCAGATTAAAGCTCTGTCTTTTTTTTTTATGGTGCAAGAAAAAAAGAAGGAAAATCTTTCTTCTTCCAGAGTCCCCCTCACTTGGGCCAATTCTACTCTTATCCTTCTTGCTCAACTTCATATAATGTAGCTGCAAATATCACATAGGAAGGTGACTGAAGTCATATCTGTTAACAGGTGGTCATCGTTACATTTCCCATGCTTTTTTTTTTTAATAAATAAAACTGCTTTTAAAACTTGAGGAGGAAGATATCGTACACCATCAGTTTCAGTGTCACAGAGATGAATACAGTAATAATATAGCAGAATTTTCAAAAAAAAAATCAACAAGAAGTTTACTTAAGCTCTCTCCAGAGGCTAGTCCAGAAATCCAGGCCACAAGACAGTAAGGGACCTACTCAAGGAAGGGCAATGAAGCAGGTGTTGTATGTTACTTCAACATCAGGTGTCATGGGAGCATGTACTCAATTTCTTCATGCCCAAAACTTTCAGCATCACCTGCAGTTGCTGGAAGGCATTTTCTTGATCTTCCCTACAAGCTTTCCACCACCTGCCACATGCTATCGCCCTTGGATTGCAGTGCAGAGTGCTGGTGAGCTCAGGCACCTACCGTGTCTTAGGGTCACAGGTTAGAAAATGCCAGGGTTCTTGCTAAGAAATGCCTTGCTATTTTCCTGCTAACTTAAGTCATACTCTACTCAAATCATCTTAAATGTAAAAAAAAAAAAATACAAGTATTTATTCATAATTTTAAAAAGACAGTCACAAGTTTATAAAAGGCAGTTTTCTCTTATTTCCTCACCTACCTTTAATCTCTTTATGTTAATATTATGTACAAAAAGTCTCTCTTTTAGCTGACCTGTTCCCCTCCCAACAAGACGGCTTTGTGTATATTTTCTGTCTTCTTAATACACTGTGTTGCTATTACAGTTAAGCTCCCTTTTCTCTTATTTTAAAGAATTATTAGGGGTGGGGGAGAAGGGAGGGAAGAGGACAGAGGAAGCTATCTTATCCCTTCCTTAAAGAGAAGACAGTCTGACCAGCCTTCTGAGCAGAATAATTTATAGATACAAAGATGCTAAAAATGAACTTGACTCAAAGATATCACAGTAAAATGAAGATGCAGAGAATGTTGCTAGGATTAAGTACTTTTATAATAGCCCTGCTCTATACAATGAGCCAAAAATTATCTAAATTTCACAAATGTACGCCTTTAGGAAATTCAAGGAATAGTAACATTTCAAGCTACTGGAAGTGCTGCAAAAGCACAAATCAAACCACCTGCAATTCTCCAGTCCCTTATGCATCCATCAAATAGGGATCGAAAGAAGACTGGCTTTAAATTAACTGTCTGACAAAGTACTACAAAACACAGCGATAAAGGAAAGATTGATATTTAGTCTGTTATGCTAATGAAATATTAAATGAACCTGTAGACCTTACAATGACAAATTCAGACTTTTAAAATATCTTATCCCAACATCATTGATATGTCATTATTTTCAAGTTCAGCTATATTAATCCTTACAATCTTTTAAAATTCACAGTTTTAAAGCATGTCTTCCAAGCAGTTTGCAGTACCTCTGATGACTACAGAGGTTCATTCCAGGAGAAATCTTTATATAATGGCCTTGTCACCAGCCACACAGGTTGGGGGGAGGGGAGGGAAAGAAGTCAGAAAGCTTTATTTGTAGTTGTGCCTTTCTATAATGACAGTTATAGCATAAGATTATACACAGACCTAGCAATACAGAGCTACACTAAGCAAATCACAAAAGATCACATAAGTGACAGTACAGTATCTGTCCATGGCAACATATAAAAGGACAACTGTTACTAAAACTGATGAATGCTAAAAACAGAAGATGAACTCACATATAAGATTTTCTTTATGCAGATAGACAGAAGCGTGGAAGACATGTTTCACCTTCAAAGAGCACAGCTTTCTTTTTTCTTAAAAAGTGCAATGGCTGGGGTTCATAAAGCTATCGTAGATCAATATTGCTGTGTTTCAGCAGTTACTCTACCTTGTCAAACTTTCTGACTGTACTATTTCCTCAAGAACTTTGTAGTGTCAAGATTTTTGGGGACTGGGAGAGAGCAAAATAAAATAAAAATAAAAAGATATCTGGAAAAAAAATTTAGGCCACCAACAGGAAACATAATTCAGAAAAGAGCAAGTCAAAAGCATTTCTAGCCTGAGCCAAAAGTATTTCCTTCCATGTGGATCACTGACCATGGTGCCCTCAAAAGCATAGTTGAGGGCAGATTCTTTCATCCTCCTCCTTGCACAGGCTCTTCATACAACCCATCTTGCCTGTCACCTTGTAGCATTGAGGTTACTAGAGGCCCACAGTAACTCCCAAGTTGTGCATTGCAGGAGATGCAATTACACCACAGTCCAGTCTTTAGAGAAGAATGAGAACACAGGGTGTACACAATTCCCCTGAGGTATCAAAGTGTTGGTCTTTTATTTTAATTTATTTTTATACCAATTATAATTATTATTTTGCCATATATTATATATGTATATATACAATACAAACCCTACATACAAACCCTACATACAATAAACTAAAAACTAAAAAAGTAAAAGATTTATTTAGATAAAATTTTAAATTAAATTTTAGTCAAAATACTGCATGCTGGTCTTAAGCAAAAATGTTTGGAACTTGGTTTTCCAGTTGAGAACTGACTGTATAAAAATATTCAGTCAAAAAAAATATCACCCAGATCTTAGGAGAGTGACAAAGGAGCTCAGTTTTGATTGCAGGCAAGATTTATACAAACAGTCTAGGGATGTAGACTCACCGCACGTAGGAGAAAAAAAACCCACCACCTCCAACAGCCACACAGATAATCTGTTAAACTCCTGCTACTGCATATACAACTTTTCTGTGGTATACAGCACGCACTCCTGGTGGCAATTTTAGGCCTTTCTTCTTAAGGCAGCATACTTATCAGCCTGTGCTCTGTCATTATGACCTGGGTCAATAAACTCTGTTTCTGCCGTTGCTCTCTGAACCTTGGTTCTCCACAAGCCTTGCTGAAATTTTGTTTCCCTCAGTGGGTTATTTTCCAGAGCAAATCAGCTTGCTGCAAGGTAGTCCCTGCAGCAAAGGGCTGGTTTTGACTCTTGGCGCAAGATGGAAAGCTTGTTTTACAGCTTAGATATATTAATCATAGATTTATTTACAGGATTAGTAAATCCCTGAGTTGCTGGGAGATGGTGGGAAGGCTGGGGTGGTGGTGGTAAGATAAGAAAACTAGTGTTTCCTCCTTGCTCAACTGAAATACTGTTAACTCACTTTTCTCCTCTAATTCTTCTAACTACTAACCAAGACACAAGATGTACTTTGTAATGTTTTAAGTCTGCTAATTTGATAATAAAACCCCTCCCGCATACTGGATATTTTACACACAATAGCCAGCATGCCCTATGCCAAAGAGGAGAAGAGCAGCCTGAGCTGTGTCGCATGAGCTTCAGGCTCGAGAGATGTGAGCACAACCTAAGCACCATTAAATCAACACAGAAATCGCGTGTAAACCAACCGCCAGGCAAGGCAAGGCAGGAGCCAGGCAGAGTCCCAAGGCAATCCCTAAGCCAGTTCTGTAGGACGGGACCTGGCCAGAAGGTCCCCCACACTTCACTGGGGGAAGACAGGTCTTTCTCCCTCAAGCATTTCACCTCTCGCTTCTCAGGACAGTGTGAATGATCATTTAGAAGACAGCCAGTCATCTGTTCGTTCGGCTGCGCTAAGAAGAGTTTAAACTAATATAGAGGCAAACCACTATTTTTAGAAAGTTGGGTAAAGTATAGCAGTAGCAATCCTGGGACAAACAGCCTAAAGCTAACCAGCTCTGGATGCTGTGTCAGAGGACAGGCATGCTGACAGAGCACGCATCTCAGCAACAGCTTCTTCCCCCTCTGCGTGGGGAGAAAAAGGACTAACACATACAGTCTTTTTCTCTGCACACCAGACTGGCTACACTAGAGAGCGAGAGCTGTTTGTTTTCAGTGAGAGCCTGCTTGGCAGTCGTGGGAGGAAACCACTGGAGACAGAGCCCTGGCCTTGCTTTTGGCCGCACCGGTAGTGACAAGAGAGCAGAAAAGAGAAACAGCTGCTGAGTCAGCACTACACTCAGTGATGCTTCCCATAGAGGTCTCCAATCAGCCCTGGTGCTGGTGGGTGACCAGAACACAAACCACTATCAGATTGTACTGTCCATACTGGCAGAATTACCACTGCTAGACTATACTGTCCATGCTGGCAGACATACCTAGGAGCAGCAGCAGGTCGTGATATAACATATATTATGCCCAGAAATATGCTACCACGTATCAGGATTGCACAGTGGGGTGGAGCCTGCCCCAGGAAACCACGTTCTCCTCCACAGACATGGCTGAGTCACCCACCAAAGACGTAGCTTCAGCTACCAGAACCAGTTTACAGGAAATGTGCCCATTTACACTGCATATAGACATGCCTCACAGATGTAATGCATATGACAAATATGTTGCCCCATTAAAGAGATCACATATTGCCCCATAGCGCATCTCTAGGGGCTGTTATTAACCAGGTCAGGACAACTTCTGCAAAACTGCAGTAGTTTATCCCTCCACCACAAAAGCTTTCACAACTTCAACTGTTAAGGTGAACCAGCCGCCACACTTTTCCTGCATTCAGTGTCAGACTGGCACACGGTAGGTTTGTGGTATCTGTGAAATCCCAGCTTCAGTCATGTATGTGGAAGAGAAGTGCAGACCTGCATGAGAAGGGCACCAGTAAATCCGGTGGGATTCCTGCAGTACTCTATAAGAAGATTCACACATATTGCAGCTCGCTTCACTTGGTCTTTTAACAACAAAGGTATCCCAGATGTGTAACCCAAAACGCTAATACTAGGGGGTTTTTTGGATGGGTGTGGGGAGGAAATCCACACACCAATTCCTCTGCTTTTTTCCCCAGATGGGTCAACTGCATTTGGCATAGCAAACCAGCAGGAAACAAAGTACCCCTCCAATTAAAGCCAAGTTACTATCAGAGGCCTGTTACATCACCACTTTAATCAGCAAACATAGGTCCCTAAATGAGCAGATAGTTTCTTAGATAGCAAGTGAAAGGCAAGATAATAATTATCATGAAAATCCATTCTAATTGCTCATGCTTTGAAGAGCCTTGTTGGTAGATGGTTTGCAAGTGATTAAAAAATAAAAAATTCAACTTTCTCTTCTGCAAAACAGTTCCTGTGTTGCTTAAGCAAAAGGGAAGATGATACCATCTCCTCTAACACCATTTGCATCAGAGCAACAGCTTGCAATAGCTAACACCACATTTCTGTGATCACACAGAATTTCTGGCCGGTACCATTTTTGCGCTGGTTTGTTCCCCCCCGCCCCCCCCCCCTTCCCTGAAAGCATGACAAGCCCATGCAGAGAGCACATGATTAGGAATAGGAGCAAGGGGGCATGGAAAAGTCCATTCCATTCCACATCTCTTCTAAGAAATTGATAGTTGACAGGTATGTAACAGCTGTTCACGAATGGACACCTGTTCACTTGAATTCAAATAGATATTTGCTTTGTGTTCTTGCTGTGGATAAGCCATATTCACCTCTTCTCATCCTTCAAGTGTCACAGTAACTTCAAATATTTGAAATACAGGGGACATTTTCCATGTTTAACAGCCACTCCTTTTGTAATAAGTAAGTCCATATTCCCTGTGTTTGTGAGCTGTACAAGTGGAACTGACCAAGTAATAGTTACTTGTATTAGCAAACACCACCATCAATACAATGAAAGTACTAAGCAAACAGCTCTGTTGAATGCCTTCAGACACAGTTGTACTCTCCCAGCCTGTAACACCAGCAGTGGGACAAGGTGAAACAGTGCTCTTCCATGTTTACCTCCAAAAGCCCAGTCACCACAGGGATTCTTTGGGAGGATCTTGCTCGATGACTGCAGTAAATTTGTACACACGCAGTAAAGTTGTACAGATGTCTTTAACATCTGTAAATGTAAAATGTAAAAGGGCACCTGCGCAGACCTGGAGCCCAGAGTCAAGTGCATCACCAGTCAGTCAGGCTCAGAAAGCTGCTGTGGCAAATCTGGCCTTTCAAGACCTGTCTTCTGTCACTTTGTTTCAGTATTTTTCCTTTCACTAAATAGACTTGCAATTTTCATTTTCTTAAGAGCTTTTTCTTTTTCCAGCCTAACTGCAAGCCTTGCCAGGACATCTCAGAAGATCCACACAGAAGAGATGAGCACTCTGTGGAAGTCTCCCATGTACTCAGGGGAAGAGACGGGATTAGGATAGCAAACCTCTTTCCCCATCAAGGAAAAGTCTGCCCAGTCAGACACTAATAACAAGGACTAAAGCAGAATCTGCTCTTTGACACCATTGTTTTCTCTGAGAAATATGGGGTTCAATACGACAGTACACAACATGTACTCTACCCAGGTTTGCTATCGCTTGTCACTTAGGAGGGCATCCATTCACACCCAGGGTCAAGAGACAGTAGTTCTCTCCCTTGTCAGGAGCATTTGGAAACCAGCATACCCTCAGAAACCTCTCAGCCTCACACTTTCTTCAGCAGAGGAGACCGGTGCTAGAGAGACTTCACCAACAGACTCAAATCGTCTTTTTCCCTAGGTTGTTAACAGTCTTCCCACCCCGCCCCGCCTTTCCCCATGTATAATCCCCCCAGTGATGGACACATGCTATACGACAGACAAGGTAATAGGCTTAGTCCAAGACAGTGTGTTGTATTGCAAGAGCGATTCTGTTCTACACTGTAGCTGCACCATTTATATTTTAAATAAATATGAAAAATATCAAAGTACTTTGCAAGAAAAGTATGTTTATATTTCCAACAGATAGCTGAACTGTGCAAAATAAAACATTTACCATTATCTATCCATTCCAGTATTTATTATTCTTGAGTATTGATCATAATCCGGATCAATAAACTCAAGTGTACAGACTGAAGTATTAACATCTCTGACTAAAAATCATCATTCAGGCAAGATTTAATATAAAAAAAAAATAGGCTTCATGAACAGAAACAGAATTTTTATTTTAGCAGTTCAAGCCTCAGTTGCTTTTATTTATTTTTTTTTCTCTTCTTTTACAACTTCACAACTATGCTGCTCTTTTGTTTTACAAGTGAATCTAGAAAACAGTGCCAAAAACGTGGAAGTGGAAAGGGTTTTTATTGCTCCCAAATTGGGACTTCTACAAATTCTACAAATGAGGTTTTCAGACAGTTTTCCAGAGTGCAGATGTCGGGATTAACATCTCAACTTTTGGATTTTTTTACCCAACATTTAAGCCTTCAGATTTTCCCAATCATTGGTGTAAGTTCTACAAGTAAAATATTTTTCCTGATGTAAAATATGAAACTATTTTTACTGAAATTGATAGCTGAACTCCCACTCACTTCAGCGGAATCTGGATATAGACAAGGAAGTGCATTATTAGTCTGATGACATACAATGTAATCAAGCTAATGAATTTGACAACTTGAAACTGAAAAGTACAGATTGAGGCATGTGCTGTTGACAAACGTAGAAAAACATGACAGTTTCAAGCAAAATATTGCATACAGAATACAACGTTAAAAAAGGCAGTTTAATTAGCTGTACCATATTTTTATTATTATTTTGAAAAGCTATAACTAGAAAAGTTTCCAACTGATTGATTGGAGAGAAAGAAAATTTTTTTCGCTTTCTTCACTGAGATGGAACTAATTCATTTGCATACGAGCAAACCAGTGAACACTGTACTAGGAGATTTTTACAAGTTAGAAAAAAGTTGGAGTTCAAAAGTGGCACAATAAGCTGACAGTAAGCAAAGCATTCCTTGTTCCAGACCTGTAGTAACTGATCTTGGAAAATCACCAAACCTCTCCAAGGTCCTCCAAATCAGGCAACCCTGTTGGCTTGAAGTAAAATTCACTGAAGTAAACATTTAGCTTATTCTTTTATTACTAACCAGCTCAAATTTTGACAGTCACTTTAAGCCCAAAGCTTGCACATCATCTTCCCAAGTCTTTCGACAACGCACAGAGTAGCCTTTATAATACTTGTCATACAGCAGTATCAATTTTCTTAAAAGCTTGAGATGTAGAAATGCCAATTGAATTGTCTCCCTAAACAAATTTTTAAACATCGTTCCTTCTCAGAAAGAAAAATGTAATTTGTGGGGAAAAAAAAAAAAGATCAGGTCCAAATTATTTTTGCAACTAGTATCCAAATGTTGCAAACACACCTACTTCATTTCAACGATACAGCTGACCTCGTTTAAGAGAAAAGACTTTAAACCTACTTCAAATGGAGAGAAGGTTCTGGTTCTGCATCTCAGAACATTTCATATAGGTTTACCTCACTCATCACGTCCATCCTCCCTCCATGTTATTGCATAACTCTTTTGGATCTTCCAGTAACCTAACTATAAATCAAAGAATATAACGTAGAGGTATAAACTGATCTTTGATCTTGCAATTCATGTTGCTATTCAACCTTCGTAAACAACATATTTCAAGAAGTAAAATGAGCTATTCTTTCTATCCTTGGAATGTTATTACTCCTTACCACTATTAAGAAAAATGTGAAATTAATATACTAAAACAACCCTGAGTCTTTTTAATCCCCTTGGAAAGACTTTTTTATCAACATTTATCTTATTACACTGAAAATGTTGAGCAGACATCTGTACCTCTTTTTACGAGAAAAAGGATATGTAGTTATGTTGAAAAGAAGACCAGTGGATTCATATTAGTGACGCTTTAGATCCTTTAGACCCACACTCAAGTACAACAGTTTTGTTTACCATTATTTGCAGTGAGGGGAGGGTAAACATGCATAACCAGACAGTGATGCTGAAGTGAACTAGCATACAATAAACACAATTTGAAGAGATAAATGGTTTCCATCCAAAAACCTTTAGGTTCAGATCCATAGCAGCAGTTACCATACCAGATAGGGGAGGAACCATTTGGTTCAAATGTCAGCCTGATTTTAACTTGGCATAACACCATTTTATTATCTATCCATTCACATTAGCATCACCAAAAACAGGATTTCCCACACGCACTTCAAAAGCCCCAAAACAGGTGAGGGCAGGAACACTACGGCTCTCACCTATTCTACAGACAGAAAAAGTGTACCCTGCATTGTTTTGAAAGAGCCAACAAAAGAGATTCGAAGCCACATTGGTGATCTGTGATGTTTGAGTCATACATTCCTCTCATGACAATGCTCCATAAGTTTCTTCACTGCATCCAGAATCAACGGGGAGCTCTGCTCACAATTTATTGGTGCCTCACAGTCAGCAGAGGTAGTGGCCAGGGGCTTTCAGATCTAAAACCTAATGACTGACTATGCCAAAACAAAATAACATCTCATCTTGCTTTCTTGTGAAAACTTCTTCAGTCCCATTTCATTATTCAGGTATATTTTTCCCCCAGTTATTTTTTTTTTTTTTTTTTTTTTCTTTTTTAATGCTGTACAGTTTTCTAGGAGTATCTGTGGCTGAGATTAATGCCACATGCAGCAGACAAGCACCACAGTTCACAGCACAGGCTGTTCCCTGTGCAGCAAGCAAGATGTTTCTTGTCGTACATAATTCACAAAGCAAATTAAACATGTCAGACTCAGTGAATGTTGTGAAAGCTCACAAAGGAGAAAGGGACTCTCAGAGCTCAATCAACAGATGGGAAACAGCAAGGTAATAATGGGCTCACCAACTACTCGCAGGCTGAGCTTTAAAGACTCTTGACCATCTCAGAGTTGTAGTCAATATACTGAGGTGAGGACTTCAAATATTTGGACATTACAGAAAGAGCATAGGTTCTTGGCAAGATATCTCATCGGAAGAAAAATTCTTCCTCTCCATAGAAAAGGGGTCAAATTCCCCCAAAGTGCAGAAGTCAGATAATTTACAACTGGAGTGTTGTAGTAACAAACTGAAGTAGAAGAATGTCTTATGTTTCTTAGCAAGGCAGAAGTGTTTTGTACCGATACTATTGCAGCATTGCTTAGTGCATTTTCTGCCAAACATGAAAAATTGAAAAGGTGCGAATGCAGTGCTTTTAAAACCCTTTATGAAGGTTTAAATTTATCAGGATGAAAACTCCGGGATAACTTTCTCTTGTTTTATAGCATTGCTAACACTCCATCATCATTTAAAGAACTTTGTTCATGTTAGTTCCAGAGCTGGCTTAGGTAGAAAACAAACCATTTTGTTGCAAATGCCAAGTCAAAATGGATAACCGCTGCTACCTTGCCACAATTGTACCTTCTGGTGCTTCTCATGAAAAAGAGGCGGCTTACACCAACAGGCTTGGTAACTAGCCAATTCTCTGTAATAAATCACATTTCCTGGTAATTATACTATCATTCATAATAAATTGCATGGTCTTTTCATTACTGTAACTGCAATTCTTTCTCTCCCTCTCTCTCACTAGTCTTTTAATAAAGGGCTGTAGGTTCTCATCTCAGCACCAGAGGGTAAAAGGGAAGAAAGAATCAAAAGGGAAACCAAAATGAGG
>WAAD01043222.1:54553-73216 GCA_013389945.1 Fregata magnificens | reverse complement strand
TCCCATAGTAAGACCAATCCCTGCAGAAAAGTCCATTAAAACAAATACTTGTCCAGAGTGACCAGTAGTCAGAGCTTTTCCACAGGTTGCAAAGAAACCAGGGTCAATCCCCATGTTATCTGGTGCAGTTAGAATATTTGGATCTGACACACTGAACAGGAGTAGATGTAGGTCTGGGCTGAAGGAAGGAGGACTCTACGGAACTGCACCACTGTTCCTGCATTCAGAGCTTGTGCAGAGTTTGCCAATACACATTAAGAGGATGTGCAACAGGCTTGACTGACCCCTAACAAAGCCTCATCACAGCAGGGACCAACTATTTCCTATTGCAGGTGGTTCTTCCTTCCTGATTAGGACTAGAAATTTTATCCAGGACCTAAGAGGAGCTTTTTTTCCTAATTAAGTCCAGTCTGAACTGGCACCTTTCTGAGAGAGATTTCCATTGCAAGTTCACAGTCACCACTTTTTTGAAACATCCTCACATAGCCAGCAGACCTCAGTAAAAGAAAGGGGTCACTGTGATATTACTGCTGCTTACTAAGTTTTGCAGTGGGTGGAAAACTGGGCCACCGTTTCCTTAACTGATATTTTCCATACATTAAGAATTATGCAAGAAGTCACTTTCGTAACAAAAAAGGATTCTCCATAAAGCATTCCAGATAATTTTAAATTATTTATTAAAATTATATGTTCCCCTTTTTGTCACTCTCCCCAGTGGTCAGTTAAGTCAGGTTTCACAGCACTGCTCCTTTTAAGTCTGTTTTACAAGTCATTGAATGCTAGACAGATGAGCAAAATGCTGCCTGCAGTATTTATGCTTATTTGTCACAGCTTGAAATTGGGCTGGGACACTGAAAGCATTGCAGAGCTTGTGCAAATCCTCCCTTTGGATTTACAACCTGTCGATGCATATTCAAGAGCATACCATAAAATATCATTAAAGTGATAAATCTGTCTTCAACTACTATGAGCTTCCCTATCTCCTCACGCTCTTTGATACATTTTCAAATGCTGTTTTCCTTCCACTGCTAACCTAAATAAAATATCTTTTTAATAATAAAACAGTCAGATTGAAAGTCCATGATGCTGAGATACCTCTGTGATATCCTTACCTATGGTGCTGTGAAACTGAGTACAGAGACTATTTCACTGACAGAAGATAGATGTTGGACAAAGAACAGGAGTGACAACTATTTGGTGTAAAAGGATGCTGCAGATATCAACTGGAAGCTAAGATGCATTTCATCGTAACTAATTAAATTTGGGTATACAAGTAGTAAAAATCTACAAAGTCTTCCCCGCCATGGCAGAAAATCTGCTTTCTTGACACCAACTTCTATGGTACTTGCACAGCAACACTGCTGTTAACTGGAGTTTATAGTCCCAATTCTTTCCTTCTAAGGCTCCGAGTCTCCATTCTACAAGCATCTATTTCACCTTTTTTCCCCCTAGTGTTTTGTCTCTTTTTACTCACGAAACTCATTAAATTAAAGTCAAGAGAAGGAAGCAGTTAAATTCTTGCCATCGTTTCCCTTCCCATATAGTAGGCAGAGTTGTTTTTGCTAGAAATATCCATATTCTAAAATAAAAAAAAGGCAAATTCCCCTGGAGTGCAGTATTTCTTTGCTTTATCACAAACATCTGTATACTAAATGGCATGTCTCACTGAAGGTGGAAGTTTTCCCTCCTCCCGAAGCAGTCAGATACGTAGTGTACTGCAAGCTATATTTTGTGATTATTACATGAAAGAAGAAAAAACATACCAATATGTATTCCCTTTCCCCAGGTGACTATCAAATTGCAGCCAACTGTAATTCACAGAGAGACTGGGGACAAAGCAGAAGTGCTTATTCAGCAAGCAGGATAGTTCACAAGTTAAAGGGATGGTGTGCATTTATAAGTGAGGATTTTGGTCACAGGAGAGGTTGACTGCATTTTAGCAATGTGCAGTTTCTGCCGATACCATCCTTGATATTACATGACTTTGCACTGCTCTGGAAGAACCACACACATAGCAAAGGAGCAACAATTAAACCAGCATTTTATTACTCAAATACATGCACACAAACACAAAAAAAAGAACAATAAAATACCTCTCCAATGTAAGATACAAGACAGCCAAGAACAACTCTATTATTTTGCCAGGAGAACAACTAAAGCAAAGGAATTTTTCCTGCCAAAGCTCTTCCCCAAGGCATTGCCCTTGCCCTGCCCTATCTGAAGCATCCTTTAATCCCTCTCCTCAGGACTGTGCTATGGCAGCAGATGACATGCTAGACCACAGCTTGAGATTCACTGAGGCTTTTGTCCTAGGAAACACACAACTATCACCCAAAGGAAAAGCGTACGCTACCTGACAACTGCCTTTTGCTTCATCTGCAAGCTTCTAAACCACATAACCACTAAAATAGAAGTAATTCTGTCTCTTAAGAATGATTAGTTTAACTGCTTCTGGACCACAGTGCCAAACCCTTTGTACCTAGTGCCATACAACTGAATCAGGCACTTCAATTCCCTCTTCTCCTTCATACAACACACACACCCCACGCAAAGAATATTGCCGTCTAAACCAAGCTTCCCAATCTAATCGAAAAAAAGAGAAGGAAAAAACAGGTGAAGAATTCCTCATGGTCTGAGTACTAATTTAACTAAGCAGAAAAATGCAGCATCAGGTTGATAATCCATTTCGCCTGTTCCTATCCAGACTCCTAGACAGGTCTTGGCACTGCAGTCTACAGAAAAACTGTCTTCCTGGTACAACTTGCCCCTTCACTGAGCAAAGTATTTAGAGGCTAGAATTATTATCAGGTATCTCAAACAAACTGCTGGTTACTCAGGAATTAACCAGGAATTTTACCCAGTATATTTTTTTTCTGAAGAAAAATTCTCAAACGTGTCATCTTCTGAAGATGAGTTGTTTGCTTCATTTAAACTCTCATGGAAAGGATACTTGTGATCTGGGATGATGGTTTCCCCCCATTTTTCTGGTTTATGGCTGTGTTACATACACTATCTGCAAAACTAGGAGAACATTCCTTGTTTATTAGTGCCTTATTCTTACTAGAAGAGGAAAAATAACCAATAATTTCCATTTAGACTACTGTATTAGAAAATGGAAATATTACATGTAGCAGCTGTCGACATGGTTTAAAGGGTTTTTTTGTTGTTTCTTGAAAGCTTTCAAGTCCAAAAATCAGAAGGTGAGAGTTAATTCCCAAAATATTATCTCAGATATTGAAAAGGGAAACAAAATCTGTATCTTGCAGTTAATGCTATTTACTATCGAGTTATGGCCAAGCCACAGTTGTACATTTCTTAAAGACAACTTGGGTAATTTTAAGGCATGTACAGTATCATGCAGGTCAGTCAGATGAAAGCTAACAGTAGTAGGCAACACAAGGGACAAGAGTTGTCTAAAAGGAAGAGATGTTTCCAGTCTGTGGGCCTAAGTCCCACGTTTTGTGTAAGTTGCTTCATTTTGGTTACACTTCCCCAAGAATATATTTTTTCAAGCCAGATATTAGCTTTGGTTTACACAGCATTAACTACTAAGCAATTTAAATAGTAAGACAACAACCATACATAAAAATTGTGTTTCTGCTCTAAGTAACAAAGAATTTGCAGCATCAAGACTTCCATAGTGCTTAAAAATTATCATAACTGTTGTCCAAAAGTTATACTATGCCTAGTGCTTTATTTACCTTTTCTTAAAGCTGTCTGTAAGTAACTTCAGATGTAACAAGGTTACTGAACTGGAAGTAAAATTATACATACCCTGGAGGGAAAGGAAAAAAAAAAGGCAGCAAGCTGTATTTAATTACTGGTTATTACTCTGGACAAGAACTCCGGGAGAACATTAGGGTAAAGATCAACTGTATAAACCATAACTGCTGTCCCTACCCAAACTGTTAGCATCTCCAGATCTATTAGGCTTTCTTAAGCAAAAATCCTTTCCTCTCCAAATCAGGCAAGTTCAGCTGACCATTTCACATTTACTCTAGGTCACATCACACAATAAATTCCTCCACCTGAACAGCTACTTAGGGGTTGTGGTGCACCTCCCCAGAAATCAAATTATTTCCAACTTTTCCATAGGACAAGAGAAATCAGGGTAGTTAATTTTCATGTAAGCATTAATATTCAGTGAGTGGTCTCTGGCTATTACAGCAATCCTCCCAGAAGAGGAGAACAGCTGCTCTGAAGAGCTGGGCTGCTTTTCTACGGAGTAGGAAGTCACACGTCTCACTAGGCACCAAGACTAATAAGATCCCTGCTAACTGTGCAGGTTCAGGGGTCCTGACTGGAGTGCATTTTGCAGAGGGAAGAAAAAAAAAAAGGGAAGGTGGCTGCTGACAGGAATGATAAATATTTCAGAGACTAGTGTAAGAAACACTTCAAGAAGTCGCTAAGTCGTGCCGAGGTCTTGAACACAGGTAATGATGTTGTGCAGAGAGGACCAGTGCAGGGTCATGCACCACAGCCTCCCAGAGAGGCTCCCCCAGAGAAGCCCTGTGCACTGCAGCTATGAAACAGTCTCAACACTTTTCACTTCAGTGTCTGACAACACATCAACCCCAAAACACTCCCTGTGCAGCTCCTAACTCTCATCTTGACCTAAACTTGGAGGAATGATAGTGCTGGATTTAGAGCAGAAGCATGCCGACTCTTACTCATAACACAAAAAGAAGCATTGACCATTTTATGTCCAGCGAGATGTTATTGTGAAGGCATATTGTAACAGTACACTGAATATTGTACACAGGGAGATGGATGCAGACATGCAACATCAAGATTTACAGATATTAGCAAAACGTGTAAGACCATTTCTAACTATTTAGAAAAGCTTGACAAATTTCTTAGTATCTAAAGATTCTTTTGTAGTGCTGCAGTCTTGAGCAAAAGTCTAACAGCATCCTTTGGTTTTTACATTCATGAAAGAAAAGTGAGTGTGCAAATTCTGCTACATATAAGGCATTTGTGTATATTGACTATGTCCTGTAAGTCCAGATAAAATTTATTATCTGCTATATCAGTATAGTAGCAAAAAAACCACCCTGATGTTGACATGAGCTATTTTGAGGAAGAAAAAAAAAAAAAAACCTGGCTACACAAGTCTGAAATTTAGAAGGTTGGCTGCTCAAACTTGAAAATGTTATTTAGTGATACACAATAAAAAAAATAACTTGCATTCCCCAATTCCCCAGTTAATCTTTATTGATTAAGCTTTTGTTAGGAAAAGGCTATTAGCAGTGCATATTCTTGGACAAGTGCTTAAAACAAGTGTTGTAACTTATATCTAACCATTTGTTCAGTGAAAAGCATTTACAAGGAATTGTTTTGCACTCTTTTGAGAGGGGAAAAAAGTGGGAGTCATTTGCAAGAGTGCAAGCAGAACAAATTGGAAAAAATGCATTCTATTTTATTGGGTTATAAAAACAAGCCATTGCCAAAGTTTTGAAGAGGTACAGTTAGTATGTTCAGCCTTACATTCCTGCAAAGCACAACTTTCATCCTGAATGAGTCAAGAAAGAAAAATTTACAAACAATTATCAGGCAGTTCTGTTATTGCTGTAAAAGCATCAAGTAGCTGACTCGCTTAAATCTAGTCAGAACAGAGCACACTGTTCTCACCACCCTTCTTCACTTCCCACCTTTCAAGAAAAGGGGTTTAGTAAACAACAGCGTGATGGCAACAAACTTGAAAACAAGCATATTTACGATCATCTCTGGACTTTCTCTTATGACCTTTGCTTAAAACAATTGCAGGTTTTTATCCCAAGTAATTTTTATTTCTAATTTTAGTTTGGGGCATGATATTTTCATCCACACTGCAAGGATTCTTGGATAAAATTATTAGGGTCTGAGAAATTGTAATTACAAAATAGGTACTCGATATTTGCTACATAAACTTGCAAAGTCAAAGGAAAAAATCCTGAAGATATTTTGTAAATCCCTACATATACTCTCAGCAAATAACAACTTCATTGTCCAGAGTCCACAGGTATACATCTTTGGATAGAAAGAAGTCCAACAGTTTTCTACTTGATGAGAACTACACCAAGTAATTAATGCACAACATTTCTTGTGCTTTTTTCTGCAGAACTTGCAGCATTTCAGCTTAATATTCAGCACAAATAAATGTTCTTCGTTACTTGAATATGTGTTGGATCATCAATATATTATGAACAGCACACCCTAAAGATCAGTATATTCAAGTTCTCCAAGAAAGCATAAAGGAAAGTCAGCTTTAAATAGTGGGAGAGCAGGAAGAGCCAGATGGATACTAAAAAGGCTGTTTTAGAGTACAGAAGTATCTCAGGCATCGTCTCTCAGTGATACCTCAAGTGCCATTCTAATGAACCTTTTGGGTTTTTCCAACCTTATGCTGGAAAGAGTTATCATAAAAAGACAGCTTTGCTTAGGAAAATGAGTGTGGAAATAGGGTAGCGCTAGGAGTTTTGCATCTTCAGCGGTATTCCAAATCTTTCTGTAAGCTTTCATTAAGTACAAGTGATTACACAGAAAAGGAACTAAGAACTCTTGCCCAACCTCTATCTCGCTTCACCAAAGTCCTTGATAGAGTATTTTGCTATTTCATTAAAAAAAAAAAATCTTGACAAAGTCCAACCCATTCATATTCGCCGCCCCGCCCCAGGGTTAGATTCAGATTAATACATGTACTTCTTAACAACGGGGAAGAAAAATGCATATGCTAAAAGTTAAAATACAGATAAGTCTTTTCAGAGCATCAAAGTATTTGACTACCTTAATTCCAAACATTTACCTTAAGGTTAATGGCAAAATATAATTTTACATTCTCAAAATCATGCTCAGATGAAGCTTAAACTTTGCAGAACAGTGGGACTCATCCCACCTACGTGATAGTCACAAACATTTCCACTAAAGGCCATGCCACCCACTAACAACAGGATCTTAGCAACAAAGCTAGGTACTCCGCATCAGGGACTTCCTTACCATTTGGTACAATGTTCACAACATGCATTGGAACCATCTTTAATTTGTTTCTTAAAACACCCTTGAGAATCACGCAACAGTCACGTGGAGATGACTAACAAAGCGAAGACCCCGGAGCACCTACGGTTCACACAAGAGGCCTCTGCGGCAGCCCTGGGTGAGGCTGGAGCCCACACCCTGCACGACAACCCCTGCAGAGGTGGGCACAGGCTGCTACCTTCATCTGCACATAAGCTGAGGAAAATGCAAATGTATCAGCCATAAACCATCTTACCTTGACTTAGCTGTGACAGATGAGAGGAGAGATACGCTGTGAACTCAGCTGTACTTGCCTTTTCCCTCACATCCAACAGGCCAAAGCTTTTGCCTACAGCCTGAACGCTGCCACTTCAGGTGCCAGCTCTAAAACTCCTGTCTTCTCCTCTTTCAATAGCTAAACCTTCAGTTGCAGAGCACCAAAGCAAGCTAACAGCTTGCCCAGAAGGACTAGAGTTGCAGCTAAGGTTTTATTTTTCAGGACATACTGTGTTACTGAAGCAAAGAGCCTAGCCAGACACCTGACTAAGGCAGGTTGCAGGAACTTCAGCCCCCCACCTCCTTCAAACAACCAAACCTACCTACTTTGTTTCTATCCCTTTATAAACATCACCTGGTTATTCCCCAGCTGGATTTGATAGCAAACAAAGCCAGCTGCCTCACTAGCCTCAAGATCCTCCTGGTCTGCAAAGCAGATCAGTTGTTACATTTATAAACTCAAAATAATGTATTTCTAGGTTTGAATGTGTTTTATTATTAACTGCAAATGTTTTCCCTCATTAGAACCTTCCAACAGATTGGTGAATGAAGTTCCCATGTTCTTATATGCATATAAAAGTTCAGGAAACCAACCTCCAAGTCTTTTGGTGGACAGCAAAATACACTTAGAGGAAACTTGGTTTTCACCCAAGACATTCTTCATTCTTTGCAAAGACAGTTTCATAACACTAACAGCAAGCAGACAATGGTTAAAGTTCAAAGAAAGCAGTAGCTGAACTTCACACAGATGATGCCAGGAACGAACTAATGAGCCACTGGTCACTCCTATATCAAATAAATTTTAAGATTATGGATGTGACAGATCTCCTAATCATATTTTACTATTCTTATGAAATATTCTAGGCTATTCCAAGAAAAAACAGGAGTAGGAAGCACGAGCTGCCCTTAGGTGTATGAAAATGATTTTGAAATGTTGTCCCTACTAAATGGTAAGAGCAAAGGTTTTATTAGAGGTGGGGGAGTGGAATGAAGCCTGAGAAAGCAAAACGCATGCACAGCACAGGAATTACAGGGAAGAACACACCTCAGAAGGCGTCTTTCTCTATGAGGGAGCAGGTGAAGGTCTAATGCCTCTGGATGCATGCAAGGGTCTGCAAGATAGAAGAGACAGAAAAACAAAAATGGAGGGAGAGAAAAAACACGTAGAAAAGTGGATGTTTCTGGGAAATGTATGAAAGAAAAACATTCAAAGGTCCATGGTGACAGAGGGAGCCCATCATCTCTCAAAAAAGAGGGAAGGCACAGGGGTGTGTAATGCAAGGCAGAAAATTTAAGAGAGGTGGTTATCTATTGGGAAACGCTTGGATGTGTAGCTAAAGCTTTTTGGGGTAGAAGCAGAACTGCCAGTAACTTCTCCAATCTTCTTGTCTTTGGAGAAAGGCAAGTGTCACTAGAAGGTTTCCCTCCATTGTAAATAACTGGAAGGCTGACTGTAGTGAACGACCATGAACTTTACTAACCTCAGATCTTGGGGATCTCATGCAGTATGCAGCTGGTCAATATAAATCTACGTTTGATTATTAATTTTTTTAGAAAACACGCTAACCACCAGGACTTCCCCATGACAATCTCACCATCACTTACAAAGATACATTTAAATATCTCTTGAAAAACAAAGGTATAATCTAGTGATTTATTTAGAAAATAACACAAAAGAAACTTTTCCTATATTCCTTCAGCAGAACTTTTTACAATTTCAAATTCACCTGAGCTTTGAAAGAGTATGCTTATTCAGGCACAGAGGAAAACATACAGATAGATTGTTGGGAGTCCTAAAATATAATTTACATTTTTACAAGCCAAGAAACTGGGAAAAAAAAAAAAAAAAAGATAATGTTACACATTTCCAGAGATGTAGCTTGGTGACAAAGCTGCTTTTTAGAAAACAGGGACTTTTAAAGTCTCAAACACATTAATTCCATAGTCTGTATTCAAAGCAAATCCACCAAGCTCTTGCACAAAAGAAGGTGAGCAATCAGCCAGCTATACACTATTCATTAATGATGCAAGAAGCTATTTCAGAGAGTGGGATCTTAAAAAACAAGCACTGTCATGGAAAGATGCATTTATTTAGAAGCCATTAGAATATTTGTCTCATCTATTGTTCCATATCCTCACCTGAGCTCAGTCTGTTTAAGAACAATGCAATCATTAGTCAAGTTGTTTAATAATGGAAGATTCAAAACCTTTGCAATAAATATGTCCCTGGGCTTTTCATTTTCCAATAGAATTTTCTAAATATGAATCAAAGCAGCAGAAAACAAAAAGACTCAGAGATGTCTGAGAAAACCCTAATAATTTTAACTTAAATTAAACCTTATCTATCTTGTGTGGTCTATTTGCTTTTTAGTCAATCAGAACCACACACAAAGATTTCTTTAAGAGAACCAGTAGTGGCTATTTAGTGCCAGGCTGGTTTAGAAATTTATCAATATCTTTCCGGATTAAGAAGGACAGGAGAAGGGGAGGAGGATTTTTTTCGAGGAGAAGTCCTGCAGTCTTAGTGGAAGTCAGCACTTGGTGGAAGCAAGCAGTGGCAAATACTGATCTAGCTATGGAAAAAGTCATGTTGGTCTCATTCAGTCAAAATCAGCACAAACGTCCATGAAAAGTGTAAAAAAGGACTCTAGAGCAAGGGATGCTGGACTTGACAGCACTGAGACAAATGCATACACACCATCCGGCCACCATGGAAGACATGCTTTCCTTTAGCTATTGCTCCTCTACTGTTTGGCTCTCTTTTTCTGTTCCTTCTCCAGCATGGATCTTAAGTGCATTTTGAATCAGATTATGTAGATACCTCCTTGTCCTTCCTGATGGCTGATGTCACGACTTTTTCTTTCCTGCAGAAAACAGATCTAACTACTCATAAGATTTAGATTGTTAGANTTTTTTTTTTTTTTTTACATCAGGAAGGAGGCAGTTATTCACTTCAGCAAGTTGTCATTAGTTTTGAAAATATCTCCAAGATGACAAAGGCTCTCCTTCTCAGTGAAAATGACTGAGCCCCATCGACTTCAGTAAAGCTTCAACAAGTCTGAATCAGAATAAAATCAGCCTGCTTACTGAGACGACACCCTCAGACAAAGACCAAAGTTCCTTGTTATCAAAAAATTTTGGTAGCCTATTAGCAGGGAATGAAGCTCTGGGTTTTCTAGGCAGGAATCTGACTGAACAAAATGTTCTTAAGATACCCAAAGGGAAAGACTGTCATAACATCAGAACGTGTTGTGGGACGTAATTCACCTGCAGTTAACATTGCTTACATGTGTTCGTTCCCAAGGATTTTGAAATGACTGCACAAGAATTCGAGAGAGCGAAGGCACATGAAAACAAACAAATGAACAAAAGATGATGTACAAAAGGGACAAAGAAATACAGGAGTGACACAACATGGCAGGAAAAACCCCACCCAATAAACAAACAGAAGACCAACAAATTCAAGAAAAGGCAACGCCTGCAGAAATTAGGAGAAAGCACAATAAAGTGGAACATGACAGAGACTAGTCCATACCCTTTTCTTCAACTAAAATTGCTTCAGATTGTGTTGAAGTGGGACAAAATACATTTTCTCTCAACTGAATGCTGGCTTTCCCTCTTCAGAGCTGAATTGTGTTACTGGCACTTTGGCATGTGTGTAAGCAGACACTATGGGGTTTTTTTGACATTTTCAGAAGTCATCCCCACACCACTGAGTTTTTTGTCAGCATTGACACCCCTCTACAAGCACTGCTGACAGCAATAGTTCTCGTGATCAGTATTTATGCAAAGCATTTATCTTTGGGGAAAAAGAAATACTGATTTTTTTTCATTACTGAGCTGAGGTCTGAAGTTGTCGTTTATATTACTGTTTTACATGCTGCAGCAAGCCGTATAGCGTGAGGTATCAGATACATTTTAATGATGTGCTGAGTAAGGGCACTATTACCTGTAGCTATAAGCATACTGTACACTATTTTGCCCTGTAATTAACATTTCTTCCTTTTGTTAATCAAAGTCATCCATTTCCAGTTGCATACTGCTCTGATACCAGCCTCTCTGTGTTTGTGTGCATGTGTGCAAGCATGATCACAGCAGCTGACAGAAGAGCAGCACCCAGCCAAGTGGAAAATACAATTTCCAGAAAATTAAAACATGCATTCCCAGAGACAACAATCTGCCTAAAGAAGTAATCTGTTAAATGTAGTTACCCAGTAATTTAGCAGTTGAAAATGATCAAGATTTCTCTCGTGGCTCTCCTCTAAATGTTCCCTCAGATCCCTACGTTCTTTGTTATGATTAAGAATAGATTTGATACTTACTAAGGCTGACATATCCACTTAAGATCTTAGGCAGTTATCACTTTGGATGAATAATTGTATTGCATAGTCTCTAAACTTTACAAAAATATGAAATATGGAGGACATCCTCACTTTTGAAGGAAGGAGGAAAGCATAGGGATTTTTGCCAGCTTCTGTAGTTCTTTTCACTAGATGAACATACCCATTGATATATGTCAGCTTGAAGAAAGCCACTAAAACCCCAGTAGACAACTGGAATGGAAGTTACTCAATCTAAGAAGGAGATATTAAACTTCTTCCTGACATAATCCAGTTGTAAAACAGGATATAAGCATCCTTGTCCTCCCTCTCAGCTGTGTGTAATATTCAGTTTCCACATTCTGGAAGCCCCGTAATGATTTTTGCTGGTAACAGTAAGTTTCATGGTTTTGTTCTGAGTGACTTCCCGTTGCGTTCTTCTTTCCCTGTCCATCATGAGTGAACATTCATGCTTTTTAAAGTCCCAGTCTCTTTCTTGTTCTTCAGTTACCCACTGCTGTATATCTCCTTTCCCACTCTGTCCACAGAAGTTGTGGCATTTCCTTTTTCCAAGAGGGAGTCTTGGCCTCTCTGTTTTTCTTTGGAGAAGAGCAACCCACCATGACCTGCCCCATATACCATGCTAAATCTGCTGTGGGGCATGATTGAGCTTAATCCAATGGCCACTGCGATGAGAGCAGGTTTGAATACATGGAGTGTAAGTATTAGTTACAGAGGATAAACATTTTCACATTTTTCCTGTCTAGATACACAGCACTGAGATACACACATTTCATTAGGTAAAAATGATGGGCTGTTTTCCTAAGCAGCGATCTTCATTCTCACTTAATAGTCAGACTTTAAGAGAACTGAGACCGTTTTAATTAAAGGATGCAAACAAATAGTTCGATTTTGAGAGATGCTGAGCACCTGGTATTGCAAACCACAGATGGTCTGTCACTGCCCCTGCTGAACTGCTCCACTGACCCTCATTAAGGGCACACCGCAGCACATCACTGTGATGGCTATGCAAGGCAAAGTCAATGAGGCTACTCTCCCTACTCTCTAGACACCGTGATGTAAATAATAACATCATAACCCCTGTCATCTAACTGAAGTTAGCCTGGCATCTGCATATCATATTTTATCCCAAATGTGTAGGTATTTATAGTGAAGTAGAAAAGGCAAGAACTGCGAGGCATCAGTCCCTAGGTCATCCTGGGACTCAGCAACAGCTCCTAAAGATGGTTCTGATGCCAAACACTGGTAGCTGCACTCTTTCTCACCTCTCCTGTCCACGAAGCCACCCATTGAGCCCTCTTACACTGCTCTGAGGGGGTTTTGTCCTTGAGCTGAGCCTGCTCCAAATCTCTGTGTCATGCTGATTCAGTCTCCCTTCACACCTTCACACAAGGTAGTCAGGATATGTACAACAGACAGATAAGCTCAGAAAGGAGAATGAAAGAGCAGAGGGATTTTAAAAAGGGGGGGAGATGGTCAACTAGACCTCTTCTAAGAGCAGAGCAGTAGAAATCGAAAAGGCACGTGTATCCCCTGCAACGCTGAGTTGTTGCCCTGATAAATATCCCTGCCAAGGAGGAGCTTCTTCTCCAAGACAGTGTGGCCCTGGAGACTAAACAGCAACTTTTATACTTACCTTTCATAAACCCAGTGGGAGGAAATCTCTTCTGGCAGCACTATCTGCCACATTAATTTCTTATATCAGTTTAAGCTGTTTTGTCTTGTGCTTGGTGTCTTTGGTTGTGTCTGCACAAACACGGTCAGGGCCTCTTCTCCACCCCCCAGAAAGCAAATGCGTTGTGTCCAGGGGTGGCTCTGACCGAGGGCTTAGTGGGGCCCATCCCCATCACAAGTGTAAAAACCTCACTAAAACCTTTCTTTGTCCCTCTGTCTTCCGACTGACACAGGCGGCAGCAGGATAACACAATGGAGGTAAGGTAACAAGGCGGTAGCGGGTAACAACCGAAGCAGCAAATACGAGGTTACAACATGTAGCAGCTTGCTACCACACACATAACTAGTTTCCACAGTGGGGTTTTCTTGGGGGGCGGAGGGTGGTCAGCAGTGCGAAACAGTTCACAGAGCTTCCATACTTTCAGGCACCAGCACCTTAGCCCTCACTGGGGATCTTACTGGCTATCCCCAATGTCACAGGGGATGGGAATGTGGCAGCTCAGGCTGAGCATGACAAGATGCATGCAGGAGAAAGCTACAAAAGTCCTTCACAGATGAACGGCTGGTTTTTTTGTGGTGTTGTTTTCTGCTACATAACTAAACGCTCTTGTCTTCTTAGCATTATCTTGGTAATGAATAACCCATACTGTTCTTACCTGGTATAATACTCTTCTCAGGATCCCAACGTATTATATGCAGACACGCACACTACTCCCTGCCACAAAATATTCTGCTGAGATCCTCACAGCTAAAATACATCAAAGAAGCCACTGACTGTGTCTATATACAGCTAACTTAAAATTCACCCCACCCCAGTTTGCCGTAACTACAGTGCCTAAGAGAAACAGCCCTTGGCCTGTGCCCTCCTCTGAACTATGCCTGGGCGTCATCTGAGAGTGCTAGTTAGCACAGGCTACCATCACACCCATGAGTGTGATACAAATTAAACAGCATAGGCAATGATATGTTCATGCTCAAGCCCTCGCTCTGGTCCTGCTTTGTTTAGTGGAAAGATGTGGCTCTGTAAGTCTGCACAGGCGTACCCTGAGCTGAGGAAGGAGAAGGGAATAGCAGCTACCCATTAACCTCCTGATCTATCTGCAGCACAAAAGTGGGAGCTTTATCACACTCTTCACCAGCATGCTATTATGCTCTTCCAGAACAAAAGCCTTTCTTTTCTCAAACCCATGCCTGGGAAGGAGGCAGTATATGAGGAAAAAGACCCCAGCATCCCCACCTGATTAACCTCCAGGCCTGTGGATACGATCCAGGCAGAGAGGAAAGGCGGCTGTCAGCAAACCCCAGCCACCAGATTTACATTAGTGAATGGGAAAAGATGAAGCAGCAAGGAACAACTAAAGCTTCTTAACATCCCTGGAAAGAAACACCCCAGAAAGAAACAGAGCCTGCGAACAAAGGAATACCACACAGGAAATACAAATGATCCACCTGATTTGTTGCACAAGGGGGATTTAAATGCGATGAAAAAGCCCCCAGGCTTTCAGACATATCAAGTCTGTAGTGTCGAGAAGGAAGGAGGGCTTACAAAGGACAGTGGCTTACAAACCAGCTCCAATCCTTCCTTCACTCCATACTGATGTGAGGCAGAGTTTGCAAAGAGGAACCCAACCTTGACTTTATGGCTGGACACTGGAATTTCAAACACCGTGGTAAACTGAGGATTCCCTGCTCCACTTTTCTCCCACACCAGCTTTACACACCAGCTCATTATCATCTACCACACCAGCCCTGGGGTGGGAGAGCTGAGATGCCGGAGAGGCCATTAGCTGGCACGCACAGGGAATAAGTAACTCCATAAGTCACATCTCTTCCCAAGGTTCTGAATGCGCTGCAGGGCAGTGCTGCTTTTTTGATTCCCCACCACCACGCCCTGCCAAGGTGATAAATGCAAAGAGCTGAGAAAGGCTGTCTTCTGAAGTGGAGGGTGAGTGTGACATGCCAATCTTCCATAGCCTTGTTGATGTCTTCAGATCCAGATTTTCTGATTTACTTTGTGGAGGGTTTATGGTGAAATGGACAGAAATCCCTCTTGGGGTTCTCCTGGCCACAAACATACCTGGAGAATTGTCTCTGAACAAATTTCTGAGATGCTGGCGACTAACTCCGTCAGCTCAAGGAAGAAGCTGGGACTAGCAGCATCACGGGTGATGAACATTGTTTGGAAACAAAAGATAGGGAATGTGATCTTGTATTCAAGGAACCCAGTTATTTTATTGTTTGTCTAAGAAAATGTTTCTCTCTGCATCAAGTCTCAGAAAGGGACTGAAATGCGTGTCACAAAACTCAACAGTGTTCTGCATCCACAGAGCAGCCACCACGCCAATTTTTTATTTGCTTTTTATTTATCCAGAGAAGGGCAATGAAGCTGATGAAGGGCCTAGAAAACAAGTCTTATGAGGAGCGGCTGAGGGAACTGGGGTTGTTTAGCCTGGAGAAGAGGAGGCTGAGGGGAGACCTTATCGCTCTCTACAACTACCTGAAGGGAGGTTGTAGGGAAGCGGGTGTTGGTCTCTTCTCCCAAGTAACAAGCGATAGGACGAGAGGGAATGGCCTCAAGTTGTGTCAGGGGAGGTTCAGATTGGATATCAGGAAAAATTTCTTTACCGAAAGAGTGGTTAAGCATTGGAACAGGCTGCCCAGAGAGGTGGTGGAGTCACCATCCCTGGAGGCATTCAAAAAACCTGTAGATGTGGCACTTCAGGGCCTGGTTTAGGAGGCATGGTGGTGTTAGTTGATGGTTGGACTTGATGATCTTAGAGGTCTTTTCCAACCTCAATGATTCTATGATTTATCATTCAAACAATCCATTGTTATTATTTGTGTTGTCATAGTGTCTTGGAGCCTGAGTCCAGGATCAAGACTTTAATGTGGTAGGTGCTGTAGAAACACAGGGCAAAAAGACTGTCTCAAAAAACTTGAGATCTAAGAATATAAGAAGTGTGGGCCTTCTTCCTCCAGTAAATGTAGTGGCCCTGTATGTAGCTATTACTTGTTCTTTGACCAATTTTTTTTTTTTTTCAAATGCAGGGGATTACATAGCTTTATCTAAACTAATGCAAATATCACTTAAGCTAAGTCAAACTTTCCCACCATTGCTTGACTTTCAGTTTGACATGCACTTTTTCTAAACAGAAGTTTAAAACAATCAAGAAATACTTTTTCATAAGCCCAATGGCTAGGTGTGCTGGAGGGATAGAGTGGATACCAAAAGTATAAATGTGTTCAAAAAGTGCCTGTAGACACGCTTATAAAAAAGATCCTTCAAGGTGATTACATACAAAGGCATAGCTAGCATTTCAAACTTGTATTGCCTAAGCTTCAGCAAGATAAGAGGGTGTACAAGGACAAGGATCTCTCTGTATTTGCCCAGGTCTTATACTCTTTTCCTAAGTACCCACTGCCCACTCTCCTCAGAGAGAAGGTAATGGACTTAGAAGGACTTTCTGCCTGACCCAGTATGACTGTTCCTATGTAAAAGAACACAACAAAAAATTTACTCTGAAAAATAAGCTTTAAATTGCTACCTGTTATAATCAAAACAGAAAAGCCCCTTCTTGCTACCATCAAAGCTATTGCTGTGAGGCACACCAGCTGATCAAGACGCCGCTACACTGAGTAGGGGGCAGCTTTGCTCACGAAGGACAATCTAAGGATAAGCCACAGTTTGAAACCGAAAGAACACGCAAAGAACAAAGTAGCAATGAGCTAACCCAAAGCAAACACCACAGGAAGCAAGAGGTCGTAAGGAGATATTTGAAGAAGGAGCTGGAGAGACTACTTGCTCTCACTGTGACATCCAGTGCCCTTGCACACTGTTTTGGGAATTACTAGAGAATTTCTGCCATCATCGACGTCACTCGAGCAGTTCTCCCTAGGAGAAAACCTTTTTAAAAGTTTTATAGGCACTGCAGAAAAATCATATACTAAACTGTCAGTTCTAGAGAGGCACTTTCACATTCCCATTAGACTGAGTGTAATGGCATCAATCTGAAGTCAGATGCAGACCACAGAGCGAGCACGGGTTAATCATAAACAGTCAACTCTTACTCGTCAGGAGCAGTGGACAGAGCAGGACTGTTTTGCTTAACCTCTGCTATTTCTAAGGTAACTCGTGGTATAATTAAAACTTCATTCATTAATTCAAACAATAGCAGGAGATACATGTGACTGGTAGCTGAGGGAGGAGAAGACTGTGTTCACTAGTGCCAAAACCTGCAAAAGAAAAAACTGTGTTCAGCTCATTTAAAACTGGAACTTAAAAAGCCTGCAGAAGACAAGTCCTAAGCAGCCACCTCAGAACTTGGCAGGCACCAAACGATCCAGGGAGACTGCCTCTAGTTAGACTGATGAAACTACAACGTGTCTGTGTGATGCAGGTAGTTGTTAGAGCTTCTATCTATAAAGGTTTTCCTTTGCCTTTTTGAATAACCAAAGTTATAAATCAACTTCTAGTACTTCCAGCTTTTTAAAGCTTTTGTGGAATAAAAGCTTGCAATGGCATGTTAGGGACTGGTTTCACCGAAACAGGCTTTGGTTTGCTTCAAAAACAGAGACTTGTATAAACAGAGGTGCAAGCGAACAACAAACATAATGAGCTAAAGGAAGGGGTACTAACTAGCACCCAGGATTACTTAGTGCCAAAGCAAAATATGCATCAGGGAAGTGGATTGCAAACAACACGTAAAGAGGAGCTCAAAGCACTGCTTGCAAATAGGTTGTCCGCATGGTACTCAGCCTCCTCGGACGATGGGCTAGAAGCAACCACTAAGACGTGTTGCGTCTCAGCGGAGGCCCAGTGCTGTGTGCCGAGAAGAGGGAGAGAGAGGGCACTGAATAGGCGTGCAACTGTTGGTAGGTGCTGAAGAGCCTGGGGCTCAGCCCAGGGACAGCAGGTCAGCTACCTCCCAGGCATGTCTAAGCACATCAGTAGGGTACCACTCACTCCAAAATCTCCTGGGCCAAATATAGGACTCTGCCAGCTGCTCTTTTGCCTTTGCAGAAGAACGAGCGCATACTTCTCCACCTCTGCACCACATTACAAGCAGCCTGGCGCCTCTTCCTCACAGCCCGGTCATAACACTTCGGAGGAGGCTAACGGTCTCATCCACGAGCACGCACTTCTGAAGATCCAAAATCCCACCGAAGTCGGTGCTTGAAACAGACCTTCCCCTTCTTCCCCCCAGAAGGCAGGGACTGGAAAGACGACGACTAAGAAGCGGCAGCCTTTCCAACCCGATTTAGGATACACCAGGGCCCCCCGGAGGACTCGCGCGGCTCCTCCTAGCCCGCGGCCGGCTCGGGGAGCCGGGAAGGCGGCACAAGCGCAGGCCAGCCCCCGCCAAGACCCCCCTGCCGCCCC
>WAAD01043222.1:35841-54434 GCA_013389945.1 Fregata magnificens | reverse complement strand
CTCCCCTCCTGTCCCTCCCCTCCCCTTCCCGTGTTTTCTTCTTTTTCATTTTTGGCGGGGGGAGCGGCGGCCGCGGAGGGAAGCGCTTTGCTCTCCGCGGTGCGGAGCCGGCGCCTGCCGCGGTGCGGATGCGTATGGACGAGCCCTCGCGAAAACAGCTCCCGACGTTTCCAAAAAAAAAAAAACCAAACCCAAACAAACCACCCACTCGGATAATTAAAACGGTAAATCTAGCTAACTTTTCCTTATCTTGCTTGCTGTGTGCTTATATATGTAGATATTTATGGCTTATCTGGCTTCATTTCGTCATCTTTTGGTTTTCGTTAATTAGCTTCTCTTGTGCTGCTGGAGAACTTGAAATATTGGGGTTTTGAACGGAGCAGGACTCTGTTTCTGCTTGATCCTAAAGTTGGACTGAGGAATAAAAACCTTCCTAGTTCATACCAGCCTTGCAAATATGTTTACTTGTTTTATTAACCGGAATGTAGATGAGATTTCATGTGGCAGCATCCTCCTGAGTTTGCTTTTCCTTAGTTTAATTTTTGCCGATGCTCTCTTAATACGCATAGATGTGTGTATGCTACACACACGCAATCCTGTATGCTGATTGATTTTTGTATGCTGGCATTCACTTCTGAAAATCCAAGCAGGCTTTGAATCTCTTTAGTTTATGATGTTAATAAGTGAACTGTCTTCTGTTTTCATCCTAATTCCACTTGTGGATCCTGCCAAGACAAGGTCACACAAACCAAATCAAGTGCTATTTCTCAGCCCTGTAATTATTTAGTTTCCATTTAAGTGATAGAAACATGCTACGGTTTGTACAGTTTGCACAATTTGTATAGCTTCTTAATCCAGTAGGCTTTTGTTTGAGAGGTTATTAATTTTATAGAGTCACTGTATTAGTTGGATGCTTTATGAGACTGGGCAACCCCAGCCTTTCTGCACATTATGAAAACCAGCTTTAGGAGATTTGCTTTGTCAGATATTGTAATTTCATAGACATTTATGCTCTCTGCTATTAGCTATTCTTCTTCATGGAGTATTAACACAGCAGACATTTACCTGAGGAAAACAAAAATGACAGGTCAGTTAAAAAAAAAAATAAATCAGTGTATACACGGAGAAAAGACTGCCTTATTCTCATGAAATAAGAGAAAACGAGAGTATCAGTTGCGTAGTTGGTAAAAATGACTGAGCTGAACTTTGCTATAAAATGTGAGCTAAACTTCCAAGTTTAACTCAGGAAACACTTAGTGTAGACTCTGCAGCTCCTCACCGATTTTGTTTCTTTCTTTTCTGAGAAGTCATTCATGTATTGATCTACCTACCTGTACATGCATGTGCGTATACACCTGCACAGGCACACATACCAGCCTGAGAGTGGCCAAGCACAGGTCTTGTGATTCCTAGTCTTGAGCCACAGAGGACTACAAACAATGGTGGGGAAAGGAAAAAGGAGAAGAGATTTACAACATTTGCTTTTGGGCGCATATTTTAGGGACCTTAGCTTGGAGACTGGTCTCGGTAGTCAAAGAAGAGAGACAGGACCCCACGTGCACTTCAAAGCGCCTAGCATGTACTGCTGCTCTAAACTGCTGCTTGCTGTGATTACATCTCTACTTGAATTCATCTTCCAAAAACTTATGTTCATCCACCATTTATCTTGTTAGTGTTGAAAATGGAATAGAATATGCATTTGTTGGTTATTTCTAGTCTGCTAAATATTAAGCTCTGTTGACCCAAGAGACAAATATTTTGCTTAGGAGCTAAAAATAATCTTTGTTCACGAGCATACAAACTGCTGCGTGCTGACACTGCATGCTAACTTTCAGCAGCGTTGCATGAAACAGGAATATGGAAGTAGGGGGCATTGTTTCTGCTGCACGTAGGACATGAGTGGTTAAGTGACTGGTCAGCAGCACTGCTCAAAGCGTTAGTAACTCCAGGGAACGTTACTGTCTGAACACTGCAAAAGGTCCAGCAGTGACCTTTGCATCAGGCTGTTTTAAGGTACTGTAAGCACACTACTCTTGGTATCTCTGCCTCTTCACAATTACCATTCACAGGCATGATAGTGCCTTCTTTCGTCGGTGTGATTTCTGCCAAGCCTGTCATAAATATCTGAAAGTTTCTTCAATTTGATTGTGGAGACTGAAGCGCTTGGAGTGCCAAAGGAGGAAAAAAAGGTAATCAGCTCCAAGCCATTGTGAAATTTTAATACAATAACTAAAACAGACTTTTAGGTAAGTCAGAAATTATGCTTCCTTAAGAAGAGATTTATCAAGCCTCCGTTGTTTTTTATTTTTCCCAGAAGTTTTGGACTCTACACCTCTCACTGCCTTCAGTGAAACCTGCAAATAAGCAAGTTTCCTTGCATATTTCCTTGCAGAATTCCTCCTCCTTCCTTCCTTCCCCCCTGCCAGCTCCAAATTACCTGTTTTTTTCATCCAGGCAGCAAATGAAAGGGCTAATAGAATACACTCAGGCAGGAGGCACTCACTGCTTGTAGAATAGGACTTTTCAATACTAAGATTCCTCTTGAGCTGGGGTTACAGACAAAAAGGGCTCACGCTGCACATGACATCTCTCAGGTGCCCATAGCGTTTTGTGCCAATTCTACACGTGAGGATGACATACCACTATTTTAGTGTTTAAGAGGACAGAAGTGATTAAAATTCAGATTTCTTTTATAACTTACTGATGCCTGCCTCTTAGAAGTTACACCTGAAGTTACTGGATCTGAAAGAGTAACATCCTTTTGCCCCAATATTCTTTAAGTTATTAGTGGGAAAAAGCCTTATATACTGCCAGATTCAGTGGCTTGCCCCTAGTATTAGCCCTTCATCCAGAAACGGGGCAAAAAATATGTATAGCTTCAAAATGAAAGAGAAATTCACTTTAAGACAGCTTTAGTACTTGAAATCAGTTTTTATACCGTTGTCTTTTAATGACTAATCTCAACCTGTGGGTGTCCATTGAACCTGTGAGATAACTTTAGGATCTGCTGGAGGCAATTTGTACTGTAGGATCTTAAGTGATTAACGTTAGGTACGCAATGTAATGCATTTTCAGTATTTGATGGGTTGTATCTCTTGGCTTTGGATGCTTTTTTTTTTTTTTAATGTTACGTTCTTGCCTGAAAGGTTTCTCTGTAATTTATGATCACAAACAAAGGTTACAGACTCTCTAATTCAAGCTTCAACCGTTATGGCATTTTTATACAAATGCTCATTTACTTTGTCATAGCGTTTAGCAAGAAGGATCAGTCAATGTGATGCATTATTCTGCAACTATTGTGTGAAGAAGTGATTCTATCAAACATGTGTCCCCTGGTTATATTTTTTTTGCAAACTAATTATATATATCAGACATAATATTGCCCTTTACTACTACATGATGTTTCCAATTCTAATAAAGTTGGAGAATTTTCAGTGCAAGAACAAAACAAAGTATTTTTTCAGTTGACATTTGATGTCCATGGTGGGAAAGTTGCAAGAGGCAGCTTCTCCTGGCAGACAAGCAAGTCCTTCAGTATACACCCTTCACATTGTAATTAAGACCAGGGCACACTTCAGAAAATGTTGGGAACGTGTAGTATATATATTTAATTTCAAGTGCTACTTTCAGGATGGTTCATCTTACAAATTAGTGATGGAGCGAGAGAAGGGAATTGGTGGCCATTTCCTGCACACTCTCCTCATGTCCTCAGTTCTCCTGCAGTTCCTGGAGGAAGAAAGGCACATGGGAGTACAGTAAAGTATGCAGACCTAGACATCCTAAGGATTGACTACACGCTTTTGAGTTCCCCTTGCCTATAGTAGTAGTGTATCACATCGTAATTTGGGAGGCTTACTTGGAAATGGAAGAGTTATGAAACTGGGTTTGACTCTTACAGCTGTGTACGCATTTGCAGGTTTTCTGCAGGAGAGAGGCAGAGAGCCCGAGACTAAAAGCTGGATAGCTAGTTTTAAGTAGCAAACATGGCTTGTTCTACCATGAGGCATCAGCAGCTCAGCACCACAAAAAGCCCAGTCTAAGGACTCCCACATCACTGGCTTCATCGAAAAATGAGAGGATTTCTATAAAGCGCTAGTTGTGATATTGTCTTTTGAAAAACTACATCAGCATACAAGCAAGTAGCCTTGTTGAATGTGTTTAAGCATTGTTTCTTCTTGTCAAAATGCAAGCTGAATTTTGAAGGTTTTGTTTTGAGTGGCAAGCAGCCCCAAATTGAAGATAGGTCTTATCGAAGTGAAAAAAATGGCCACCTAAACTCAATTTTTAAATTATTTTTCCCTAGAAATGGTCTGTCACCATCTTGGGCTTCATTCATTGCATTTTGAAGGAAACCATTACTCCACTATCTTAAATGACAGCGTTACTTTCTCAGGCTTTGACTGAACTGGATTTTTGTTGATGGTGGAAAATAGAAAGGTCGGATGGCAAAAACATCCAAAAAAGAACCGGCCAGTCAGCTGGCCCATGTGCAAACACAGCAGTTATGCCTTAGGTTCTTAAACAGTTAAAAAGTCATTCTGTGCCACAGGGAATATTGGATTGCATAGATAGCTTACTAGCAGGACTGTCACTATGAGGTGCAAAGAGAGGTTAAGGTGATCTAGCTACCTCCTTGTGTACATGAACGTGTGCGTGTGCTTATATGCATATGTATACAAACACACGTACCAATTTCATGGAGGCCAAATACAAAACCCATATGAATGAGCAAAAAGTTGCAATGAATTAGGAAGGAACATTGGAAATGTGACCTGCTGGAGAAAGAGGAAAGGAAAGCAGAAAGGAAAACTAAGAGAGTCACAGAAAGGTTGGATCCATTATGTAAATTTTGGACAGAGTAGGTGAGAAGGACTGGAACTGGCTTACCTAACCCAGAAAAGCTGCTGCTTGTGCAGTAATGAGAGATGATTAGAATTTGATGGATGTTTTATGATAGCACAAAACCAGGAATTCCTCCAAAGGGTACTTTGTACCTATTGAAGTATGGTTGCATTTGGCAGCTTCTCCTGACTTGAGGAGAACTTCTGAACTCTGCTGCTATAAGTCACAATCAAAAATATGACAATTACAGAAACTTTTGACCTTCAAAATAGAATTTATGAGCATTTAATTAGTATACCTGTAACTGTGTAGTCATGTCTGCAGTAACAATTATGGGCAAACAGACGACAGTCAGATTCCTCTTCTCCCTTTTTCACAGTAGTGGGAATAAAAGTTTATTTCAATCAAGTTTGATTCCTCTTTCCCCATAGTAACACTTCCTTCCTAGAGCTGTCTGTAGTTGGTTCCTACAGCAGCTGAATGAGGAGAGCAGCACAGCTGGCTTGGGTCTTTTCATGGAGGGGAATGCCAAGTGTTCTCTGCTTATTGCTTCCTACCTCTGGCAGAGGACACAGTGCTCAGTGAATCACTCTTAAGGTCAGCAGCATAGTGTGACGTCAGCATCACACTGCATCTTCTCTCCTCCCTCTTTCTCCCAGTCTCACCGTCTTTCTTACCTCACAGCAGCTAGGTTTCATGCCGACCATGGTCTCCTCATCCTCAGCTGTCTGAGTTTCCTGGTCTTTTGAATTCCTGGATTGCTACTGATTGCACTCATGTGAAAGCACTGACACTGCCCTGACTGAAAAACTTTCTCTGTGTGCAGCAACAATCATCATGGCTGTTGTTTTTCCGCCAAGGCCAGAAGCCAGTGTGCAGAACACTTATTGTAGGGCTGCTGCAACATATGAAAACCAAGCATTTTCCAGTTGTAAGTGCAGACGATTTCTTTGTATCATAATCACATCTGTTAGTCTCTAGATGCATAGATTTGGGCCATAGTTGGATCTTTTGCTGAAAAAGAGCGAGCCTTCCTCTGGGAGAAAAGGAATATATTCTTGTCCTTTTACCTAGCATGAACGCTGTTGATTTGATAGCATTAAATCTATTCAGTTTATTTGTACTAAGTGTAAGATTATCTATGAAGTTCAATATGGAAAAAAAGTAGCTATCAGTACTCATTTTCTTATCCTCAGCTTTGTGCTAGATTATAAAAGATTAGCATGGCTTGGACAAACCACTGTAACAGGCGGTGATGGAGCCCACGGAGTATAAGTTTCCTGACTCGCTGCGATGACTGTGGTGCACTGAGTCACTGACAAGACGGGGGTGCTCTCAAACCGAGAGAGAGACAACTGAAACAGAGAGGTCTATTATCAAAAGATGATCTTCGGGAGAGATTTCAGGCTGTGCTTTATTGGTATCTCAACCTCTAAAGGATGTAGGCGAATTTGGACCACATCTGTATTGTTTACAGAGGCAGCTAAGCCAGCTATCATAGTATTTTCCTCCAACTGATCTTATAGTAAATCCTAGTAAATGCAGGACGAGCTTCTAACATTGCCACAGACACAAAGCAATAAATGTGGCTTGGGTGAAAATACTAGGAGGGGTACATACCACTGTCTGGAAAGCTTTACTCCGAAAATAGGTCTTAATAACTCATTATAACAACTACTGTCGAGTTGTAAGGCTTGCACCACTTGTGATTGTCCAGGAGACTCTCCTGGGTATCATGTAATGTTTTAATTAATAGTTTAATAACAATCAGTATTTAATTATTCATTAACAGTTTAGCTGAGGGAATAACTTGTACACTTGGTAAGTGTGCAGGTGATACAAGGTTGAGGAGGAATGCAAACGGATTGAACAATTGAGTGAGAGTTTAAAGTTGTTTTAAGAAATGTAGCGCAATAGAACAAGTATCAAAGATACTCTTGGGCAGGAACAACCAAAAGTGCAAACGTAGCAGCGGAAATGACTGACCGGGCAGAGATGTACATCGCAATATATGTCAGCAATATCACAGAGCTGATTCATGTCCAGATGATGTAACCGGCAGATCCTTTTTGAAAAACTGGTACCCGGCCATCCACACCCTGAATTCTGGGCATGTGGGGAACGGAGAGAGCAGGGCTGCTCTGCAAGGGGGACGTGCTGGGAGCCAAGGTGACCCCAGCGCGGGCACTACCTCACCGAGGGGGCACAGCTAAGTGCCGGCAGGCAGAGCCAAGTGCTGGTAATGGCACCCACTGATAGCCCCAGCACCGTGAGGGGATGAACCAGGGCCAGGGGCCACCTGAGGGAGCAGCCGGGAGCAAAAAATGACATTGACACTATTTAATGACATAGAAAAAAATCCAAATGTACCGGACAAAATACGCAAATAATATAATTATCCACTCAAGAAAACAGGGAAGTCAAACTTTAGAAGTCTAATAGCATTTTGGTCCCTGTAAAAGGTGCATTTAAGGCTGTTGATTTCTTTCCTAGGGAAATGACTTCCGTTCTGTCCTCTGTAACGTTTGTATCTACATAAACAATCTTCTATATTGGGCTTGCCCAACATAATGGCCTCATTACCATCTCTTCTGCACAAAGAATTTTTACATTAGGGTTATAAATTACGCTCATTCTCACTCTGCCTTTTACTGAAGGCTTTTAGTTTTTTTTCTTCCAGCCAACCCTCACTCTTCTCAAGGACTGTACTGCAGGTCTGATTATGAAATTACCTGAAGACTGACAGTTGCCAGTGGCAAAAAGGGCCCCTGCCATTTTGGATAAAATGAAATCTGTGTTTCTTTTCATCTAGACCAAAAGTCTTGGGTGGTTTTGGGGTTTTTTTGGTTGGTTGGTTTTTAATTAATATTTTAGGATGTTTATATATAGAATAAACAACTATTTTCTATTAATAATGAGGATCTGTGGGTATGTTTACACTGTCACTTCCCTGATTTTCCGTTAACTCCCTATCTCCTGATCATCCAGACTGCATCAACCTTACTTTGTTTGGACCCTATTATAGAGCAAACCAACCAGTTTCCTCCAAGACAAAAGCCAGGTGTGGATTTGGAGGTGATTTGCTGAGGAGAACAATTCAAATAAGCACAATAGCTGAGACCGCACCCAGATTGGGACCTTTCTGTCCTACATAGTATTTTCCAGCGCACTACCCAGCAGACCTTCTGCCCTTTAGGACTCACAAGCCCTCATGTCATGTCCGAGGACATGCAACCTATCTCCCCCTTGGTATTATGCTATCAAACTACCATTCCACTGGATCAGCCCTCACATCAGTTCAGGTATTTTGAACCATAAAACCTCTGAAAAATAGTAATAATGTCTTTCAGCCACAGGGACCTGTGTTAGGTGCCATGCAGTCTGGGCACAGCTGTTCACAGTGCTCTAAAGGACTTGACATGAATATTGTGGGCACCGGCCACGCTGTGCCACTTGGGCTAGAGAGCAGGCATCTCTCCGCAATGCAGACATCTTTTCTGTTTGTTTGAGAAATGCTTGGTTCAGGCTTAAGTTTTTTGTGTTTCCATTTCAGATTTTTGACAATGGCCTAGTGACACTAAGTTTTCTCCTTGGGGGAAGCAGGCAAGGCTGTCTTCCATCTAGGGCAAGCCAGTTACCACCAGACAGACAACAAAATGAAGCAGCAAGACAAGCAGCCTAAGATGCCTCTGTTAGTTTTTGGCACAAAAGTCAACGGTGCTTTGAACTATCTGTAAAGATAAATTTGACCTAGAAAAGACCTATATTTGGATACAGCTACTAAGGAAAGACAAGTAAAGAGGGCTTAAGCGTGGAGCCTGCTCATGACTGTCTGTACTGGCAGCGAGTACCCATAAGCAGTGGGCTATCCAGAGCCCCAAGTAACAGCAAAGAATGGGGGCTTTCCCAGCGCTGACAGTTTTCTAGAAAATTACTTGCTCTTCGGTGAAGCAGTTGCACGGTCTCTGGTGAACAACCGGCTGAGCTGTGTATATATATGATATTGTGACACGATTTGATATTCACACTGGAATTCTCAGTCCACTGTAGCCATCTAAAAGCCAAGTGTGTCATCTGCTCTTAGTTATGTGATCTTTAATCAGCAGCAACTGTTCTGGGTATATATCTTGTTTTTAAGATGACCTATTAAGCTGTCATGTATAGCTGCTTGACCTATAACAGATAACGCCATCAGGAGAAACAAGCGCTAAAATAGAAAATGGTTTTACTTGCTTTCGTTAACATTCGTCTGACACTCCAGAAGGCTGCAGCTGGGCCAACGCAACCACACTCAGAGTGCAAGTTCACCATGATGGTACGCCTTAATTACCTCTTCCTAGTATGTTTATGTGTCTTCTCTCAATTTTGAGGTAACAATTCAAGTCTGCTGCTCATTAGCCCCATCCTTGATCTTGTACTGAAACTATTTATTGGCTCTCCTGGCAGTTTGTTAGGCTAACGGTACTAATCTCTTGTTATATATAGCTCCATGTAAGAAATAAGCAGACCACATTTAGTCATTTCAAACTACTAAACCTCTCTAATAGAAGAAAGAAAAGGGGTGCATAGCTAGACTGAAATTTCACCAGTTTTTTAATATTAAGAAGCTAAATTCAAAAAAGGTACGAGAAAAGTGTGAAAAATATGAATGAGGGAAACAAGACGTTAGATTTACACAGTGAGATTCTTCGGGTTTTTAGATGTTATCCTTCATAAGCAGCTGCTGTCTCAATGGTGCACATCACTGGTTACATGAAAGATTTCTGTCTAAAGCATGAAGTTTAATTTCAGAAAAGCAGTCATTAACTTCTAACTTCAAAGGTCTCTCTCTAAAGTATGTCAATCATTAATGACAACTAGCAAAAATTCTGAATGTAGCAATAACTTAGTATTTAAATAGAAAAGAGGATAAATGCATCTTGCACATTTTCAGGGCTATATAATACAACATTCTGCCATGAACAGTACTTCTGAACATTTAAACAGTTTCCTCCTTGGGTACTGGTGGGAAAAGAGGAGAAGGCATAAGGAAAAGGCTAGGTTGTGAAACCAAAGAGGATGGAAGGAAAGAAGGGTCGGAGGAGCTGTCACTCACAAGAGCTGCCCCCAAACTCCAGTGACTAGGTAAGAGAATTTTGTTTAGGTGCAAAATCTGAAACGCACATTGACCCTTAAAAACTGGAAAATAAAAACATTAACTGAGGGTCGCTAAACCAAAGACAACTACACAGTTTTGAAAACACATTCTGCCTTCAGCTTCCAAATGTTTCTTGTCTTGTATTCTGAACAGCTAATAACTGCAACTGATGGAGTTGGGGAAATAACAGTAGTGGTGAACCACATATCCACTGAAATGATGCAATTCAAAGTGGTAAAATTATTTGTGAATACACCCAAATAGTTTTGCCAGAATGAACTTTGACAAAACATTATTGAGCACAGAGACCTTCATTTCTTAACAGTTTTGATACAGCAGTCAAGAAAGAGAGTTGCAACAGGACGGCAGTATTTCTGTTTCCCTAATAGTTCGGTAATTAGAAAGCACATTCTAGACAACTTCTTGCTTTTTGGGGGTTTCCCATCTTGCAGCAGTTTTAACCTCAAGAAGGACCATGCGCTCTGGCTCTCCTGCTCCTGCACATTACAGGCTGTTCTCAAACAGGCTTGGAGCCACACAACAGCAGCAGGAATGGCTCTCTAAGCAGCTTGTTACGGCGGTCTTGAAGGTATAGATGACCTGGTTCAAAGCACCTTTTTTCTCCATTTAAGAGGAGGGCCTGAAATGGGCTTTGGTTAGTAGCTTTGAGGGGAGAGTAGGAAGAAACCAGCACTTTGTGTTGCTAGGTGTGCAGGCGCCCACACTTTGAACTGCTTCACCCTTCCCCAGCACAGGCAGAGCTGACCTCTGCTGGAATAAAAGTGTATTAAAAAAAAAAAAAAAGTCAAGGGATTTGATTTACACCCAAAAGAAGAGAGGAACACATTTTTGGCAAAATCCCCTCTTCTTTTCAATACCTGTTTGCAGAAAATCCCATTAAATTATACTTTAAGGAATAATTATTCTTCTAATAATTAATATAAAACTACTAGAGGACTCAAGACCTGTTCGTGAAGGCTAGCTGATGCAACACGTGAAAACTGAAGGAAAAACAATACACTAGAAGCACGGTGTCTGTGTTGCATCCATGTAAATCACTTGCAAGAATGGGCTGTATGTGCTGTATTTGGACATATCCCGAGGCAAGGACAGAGCAAGAGGAGGACGAGTCCTGATCCTCTTCGGCAAATGCTTTCCACTGCAGACCCACAGAGATGCTTCTCTTCCTTAAAGGACTCATGTGGTCTCCACTACTGCAGTATCACCTGGTTTTTGCTGAGTGTCCCACTACAGTCTGTGAGGTGGAAACGTGGCTGTTCCATTCACTTTATTGATTCAGAGAGAGAGGCAGACCCCTGCCTATGGACAAAGCCAGGGATGATACGCTAGGTCAGGGAGTTTGCTTCTCATCTTCCCAAGTAACACAGCAATGATGCTGACTGACTTCTCAGGTGTGTGGTGAGGATAAACTGGTGACTGCCTGCCCAGTTACCAGGGCCATTGCAACACGCACATCAGCTTGTGACAGTCAAAGGGAGCTTCACCTATTGGTTTAGAAATTGCTCATCTCTGGCTCCATCAGAAAATTCACAAGAAAAAGCTTTGTACGAAGTATTGGAAAAACAGGTTTGGCCAGAATTTATCTGACAAAAAATGGGATTAAAATGGACTTAAAATGCAGAAAGATGAGAAAGCAAAAAATATTTTTCTGACTTGGATGCATCTGTCTGCTGAAATGTGACTTCCAGCATGTATCAAAGAGGAATGTAACCAAGAAAGAGAGGGGACAGTACATATATCTTTACTTCTTTCATAAACCTGTAAGGCACCTTGGTGGAAGCGGCACAGGATTCTGGTTTGAAATTCAATGCAACAGCATAGAGCCTAAGTTAAAGGCAGACTGACAGAGAGATGCGTTGAAAATACCTGTAGGACCAAGCACCATTTACACAGGAAGGAGCACTGTAAGCGTCAGGAGCTGCTTTAATTCATCAGAACTTACTTCACTTAAAAATGCAATTCTGACTTTTTTACTGCCAATTCTTTGCAGTTCAATTCAAAGCAATACCTATTCTAGGTGTGACCAACTCGTTTGTTCCCTTAAGTGTTATTGAGAGAACTGCTCTTGCAATGTCATAATTTTGTGATGCCTTTTATGCATATCTAATGTGTAGTACACCTGTGACTAAATGATTTTTACTTTCCCATTTTTTATTGAGACAATATTGTGTAGACTTCTTTGGCAGTAACCTGACATAAAGCTTTGTCTGTTGAGCCCAAACACATTTAGCTTCTGGAAACTCATTCATTTAATCTAGAGAAGCATAGATCATTTGAAGAATGATAAAATTACATGGTCAGCCTGAAAATTAAGCAATTTATATAAAAGAGGTTTGCTCTTGTAGAGCTGTAAGTATGAGTCACTGACCTAAGAACTCAAAGCATTGCAGGGATATTAAGAATATAAAAATAAAGATTTTAATAAATTGGTGAAGTAATTAAAGAAGACAGGAAATGAAAGACTTGTTCGTCTGGACTGAAACAGAAAGCTTCTTTCTGTGGTAATGACAACAGATCATACCCCTCATGTTCCTTGTTACAAATCTTCTGGACCAACACCTGTCAAGCAAGTGCCATCGCTGGATGTACTGCCCTTTGAAGAGTTGCAGGAAGCAGTGAGAGTAAGGATCAAGAAGTATTGCTCTTGCTTTCGGTAAGATAGACTTTGGCAGCCTATCTCCTTTCTTCAGACTCTCCTCTTCCTGCCTACAAGAGCTGCCAGCTCTGAAACAGCTGAGCTGCAATAAAGAAGCACCCTGGAGGAGAGGAGATCCCCTGTGGGCAGAGGTGTTCTCCTTCTCAGACCACAGCTACCTCCCAGCCAGGGAAGAGAAGGTAGTTTTGATTGAGGGTGGAGAGGCAGAAAGAAGGGGAGAAAAATACATTTCTTCCGTTCTTTGCATCTTCACCTCCTTCTAAAACCTATCCTAAAAGTGAGAATCAGTTTTGCTTCCATCTCTGTAGTGGAGGGAACTACAAGAACCTGTTCTCACCTCTCTCGTTTGGTGCCTTTGAGAGTGAGCAGTGTCACACCTAGCTTTCAGGCAAGAGCCTCATCTCCAGCGTCTACGAGGGAGCAGCTCATACGCTGCAATAAACTGGCCTAGAGTCAATTCAATTTAGATCAAAGTGATGATAATATGCTAAAGGAAGGAACTAAAGAGGTAATTCAGAAGATGTTTCTGCCTTCTGAAAGGTTATCCAGCTAGCTACTCTTTTGTTTTTTGTTTGTTTGCAATTTAGATTCCCAGTTACATCTAAGTACTCAGTGCCCAGACCTGATTTGTTTTGCATGCAAATGCTTGTCTTTTTTTTTTTTTATCCTGTTTTATATATGTGATTGGAGGAGCCAATGGGAGGTAGAAGAAGGGTCCCTGTCAGAACTAGGGAAATACGTGAACAAATAAATTGAAAAGATAAAAGTATTCCTAGTGCAGTCTCTGCTTTTCAGATTCTCCGTTGTGATAACAAGGAGGCTGTACCACAGCCTGTGGCCCTGGAATATGTGTGTGACTGTAGAAGCAAAACCTTATCTGAACAGGCTGTCCTACTCTTAACTTGCCACCTCTCAGGTGCATACACGAGCCACCACCACCACTTTATGCTCAGCGCTGACTACAGCACTGCTTGTGAGGGAGTTCTGAAGGCAGGCTTGTCTTGGAGAACAGGGTTTGGACCACGCTGTCAGAGAAACTGCCTCTCCTCCTTGCACCGTGCTGAGGAGACCAAGCTAACGGTGGTACAAAAGCTGCTGCCACCTCCTGCGAGAGGAGAGCAGGAGCTGCACGTGGGCTGTGAGGGATCTGCTGGTTCTGGTGTTTCCTCCCCTGCCTGGTTCCTCTAAATGATGGGCAGTGTCCTTGCCCTGGAGAACACGCTCCATGCCAGCATCTGCGAGTGGGCTGCAGGATGGTTATTGCTTAGCAAGGAGGCAGGAGCTGGGCTGGACTCTGGGACAGTGCCTGCTTCCCTGGAGCAGGGAAATAGAAAAGTTGTTTCTGAGCTGAGGGAAACATGAATGGATAGCAAAAGTTCAGCAAGCCTGAACTAGGCATTCCGGTAAGAGTAGTATTCAAAATGTAAATATACATATTAAACATGATCTTAAAGAGCCTGCTAAATCAAAATGCAATAGAACAAACACAGATGATAAGAAAGAGATGGAATTATTACAGGCAAGAGACTGAAATAGAATTTCTGTTATAACATCGACCTGTTTTTTCCTCATGCCACCCTAGCACTCTCACTAGACCTTTCTGAGCCACACAATATACTGTCAAGTTCAGCCTTAAAAGATCACTAGCTGGGGATAAGGTACCATGATTAAAAACTCGCAGAGACTATAACAGAATAACTCAAATTATGTAAGTAATTAATTTTCATAATTTGAAATTACTTCTCTTTTATGCAAGTAGAACCACAGTCTAGGCTGCTAGCAGCTACTTTAGAGTATTTCTGGACATTATGAATGCTGAAAGGGAGGGTAGCAAGCCATTTTTGTAAGCCGGTTTGTAATAGAGAGTCTTGCACTGGGATATACATAAAAGTCACTTCAAAAGTGATGGCGTAATGGTCAGTTCTGGGCATCTGATATGCCAAAGTGCAATCAGAAACAGTGCAAACAGGAATCACAGTGCTGGTTTGAGGAGGGGGGAAGGACAGAGATCACGTGAAAGAGCTTTCCACCCTGCAGGGAGCCCGAGGCTGCCCCTTCCCTCAGCATGGCTCTCAGAGTCGCTGCCAGCCCACGCCTCAGAGGGTTCGGGTTTAAGTCTGCCAAAGTGTGTGACCTTGATCTCACCATGTAGTCTCCCTGTGTCTTGCTTTCCTGACTCACAGGGCAAGGTGAGGCACATTCCCTGTTTAACAAAGCGCTAAGAAGAAAAATACATTGAAAAGTAAGAGGTACTTGAACTCTGCAAGGATGGGCCATGCGTGTATTGCTCAGACTGACAGATCTTCCTGTGATGAGCTTCCCTGCGGCTTCGAGTTCAGGGTTACTCAGTCTGTTGTCCCGGTACAGGAACATGCAAAATACCTGCAAATAAGTTTTAAGTAGGGCATGCAGTTTTGGAGGCCTCCACATAAGAGATGTGCCTCTGATTTTGTCTGTAGCCAGCCATAAGTTTAAAGGATGAGAATTAGCAAATGATGGTTCAGTCTTACAGCTCTTGCCTCCCGGCAAGGTGACAGAAGGCTTCCACGGCTGGTTCTGCACACCTTCACAAGACCTTTCCATCTTCCCTGCATGCAGCAATGTCAACTGATCATTGATTTTCAATATGGCTTTTCATCACTGAAATGTTGACACTTTGATTATCAGGAGGCCCTGCACAGGTTAGAATTAAAAAAATTAAGAGTGCGTATATCATAGAGCTCAGTATAGCAACTCCCAACAAGTTATCTGATCAGTGAAACTTTTGAAGCTTGCTTTCCTGTAGTTCTTGTTCTTATAAAAGTTTTCAGTCTTTCCGTTCCCTCTTACAGATTCTCTAATGTCTAATAATAAGTTGAACACATGCTGTGGTCTTTCCATTAACAGGGGCTTGCCTTGTGTCTATTTGGCAGCGTGTTTTCATCAAACATATAGGGACTCTTGATCTCCCTGAAAGTTTGGTTAAAACTGGGCAATGAGTTCAAAAGGAACTCATGGGGACTGGCAGACAGCACGATCTTGTAAGTGTCATTTCCCAAGGAAACTAGATTAAAAGACTAGCCGCTGGCTATGTGGTAGGCTAATTCAACCCTTCCTTTTCTGTCAGTTAAAAAAAAAAAGAGAGAAAATATTTTTTGACTATGTTAATTAGCAGAGTTTCAGTCAGAGGGGAAGCCGACTCCTCAAGTTACTTTTTTTTTTTTTCATTAATAGGGTCTAGAAAAAGGACAGCTTTATGTCTTTGTATAACTAGAAGAAATTACTTTTTTAAAGTGTCCTTTTTTATTTATTACTGGTGATCTGCTTTGTCAGGGATTTCCACTGCATGGTGTCTCCTTTGAAATAATTGCAAAATCATTATCTCTTTAAGGTTGTTTTGAGCAACATGATGGAAGCCTCCCATAGCCTGTTTTCCTACGGGGAATTTTTATCCTTCTTGATTATCGGCTGTGTTCCCATGACAATTCCTGTACTCACGCATCTCAGAATTAGCTCCTAACACATTCCAGCCTGATGGTACATCAAGCCCACTCAGTGCTGTGGAAACTACATGTACGCAATAGGCTCTGAACGTGTGGGGAAAGGAAGGTCTCTGATTTGGGTATTAAGGCTATGTGATTGAAAGATGGGAGAAGGGATGGACAGAAGGGAGTGGAGGAAGTCAAAGATGCTTAGGTTTATTCCTTTTTTTTTTTTAATTATCATTTTAGAAATTGAAATGCCTCATGTCTGTAGGATAACATCTATATAATTGGTATGTACTTCTGGTGAAATGGAATACTTGCTTCAAAATGACTTATCAATTTAACTTCAGAGTCCGCTGATAAGCAATTCTATATTTTGAGTTAACTTTCCTGCAGCTTTCCTTCATTGCACTCTCAGTTTACCTGGAAGTTCACTGTTTCCATGAGGTGCCCAGGTGTCATTTCCACTTTAAATGCTGCTGCATAGCTGGGTGTGTTCCAGCTGCAGAACTACGTACCTTTCTCAAGATTGCAAGAGTCATCTTAGTCAAAACCTGAGCAAATCCTAGCAGAGATCTACTCAAAAGAAACACCTCATTGCTCAATTCTAGCTGCCAGAATAGTGCCAGACCTGATGGCATACATCCAGCAGGGCCACTAGCTGAGCAGGGAGCATCTGAATACTCCGCTACTGCAAGCTAAGTCAAGGACCGTTGACAAAAAAAAGCTCCCAGCAGGTGCTGGTTTGGCTCCAAATGGCACCAGTGGTTTGCTAGGAAGGACACCATCGCACTCCCATGTACTGTGGCCAGCACTAATGTTTCTCAGCCGAAGCATGATGAATTCCAGCCAGGACTCCTGACAGATCTTCATGGACAGCCAAAACTGCCAGCAGAACGTGTTCAACTCTAATACAGCTACCTAGAGAGCTGCTAGGTAACTTTCTTCTGCCAGTAGTTGAAGTTCACAGATTAAAGCTGTTCTGAGGCTTCCTGGATGTTTTTGCCCCAAGCCTGTTCTCAAGAAGCTGTCCACACTGAAGAAGTAAAGCTCTTCAACATGTCTCCACCTGAGAACAGCCTACCATCTCACCATCTGTCACAACAGCATTTTCTAACATTTTCTTCTCCCTCTTGCTGCTTCTTATGCCTTTTCAAAGTTTGCCCTCTGGCATTCTCCAAATGGCACAGCAGTGTTAAGCAGTGACAAACATACCTTGGGACAGTCACATTTATGGAATATCAAAAAGTCTCCTTCCTCCTAGCTACCACCTTTTCTCACTCAGCATGACAGTACCACAAGGGTTAAAAAAACCCAAGCTTATTACAATGCAAGCATGGTTACCAAGATAGCAGGTATAGGAGAAAATGCAATTGAGATAGTAGTTTGCTTTACAGTTTGAACGATGCTCTGAGCTTTCAGCTACATTTACCTTTTATAAGATATACTACCCAAAGAAAGATATTCAAAAATGCGTACAGATTTTAAGATATCCAGTTGGCTTTAATCACAGTCTTGGCACTACTAATGATTTGATTGCAGAAAAGTTATTGCAAACCTCTATATTTGCTATGCCATTTGTGAAGAACAAAACCAAATTTAAAATAAAGATAATACATTCAAAGGCAAGAGGGTCTCTCTGAGGAGTCACCTATAAAAGTACTATTGACGTCTCACTCTCACAGAACTTCTGTGAGAATCCTTCCAACAGAAACATTGCTGCCTATTGTGCCAGCTGCCATTGCCATTTCAACAAAACCCTTTTTGTTCCTTGGTGGCAAACCTCCTGATCGCATCTGTCCGCCTCCATAAGGATAGCCAGCAGAGTTGCATAAGGAGGTTAGTACTTTTTTCTCTGCCTCTCACCAATTTCCCAACAGCCCTTCCACCAATTCAAAACCGTACAGGCACCCCCCAAGTCCCTGTGCCAATGCTGGTCTCAGCCCAGGAGGAGACCATAGGAGGGGAATTCCAGGAGTGAGGGAAAAATGTCGCATTAGTGTTGCTATGGAGATAAGAATTAGCACAATAACTATTGTGTTCTGTTTCAAAGCTTGGAAGAAGGGGCAGGCTACGCAAGAAGAGTACAGGGAGCTCGTTAGGTCATGTAGAGAGGAAATCAGGAAGGCAAAAGCCCAGCTAGAGCTCAATCTGGCCACTGCTGTACGAGATAATAAAAAATGTTTCTACAAGTACATTAACAGCAAAAAGAGAGCCAGGGAGAGTCTCCCTCCTCTGGTGGATGCCGGGGGGAACATTGTCACCAAGGACAATGAAAAGGCTGAGGTACTTAATGCCTTCTTTGCCTCAGTCTTTAATAGTCAGACCAGTTATCCCCAGGGTATTCAGCCCCCTGAGGTGGAAGACAGGGACAGTGAGCAGAAGAAACCCCCCACAGTCCGGGAGGAAGCGGTCAGCGACCTGCTGCGCCACCTGGACGCTCACAAGTCTATGGGGCCGGATGGGATCCACC
>WAAD01043222.1:10693-28486 GCA_013389945.1 Fregata magnificens | reverse complement strand
AGGAATAGTGTGACCAGCAGGAGTAGGGAAGTGATCGTGCCCCTGTACTCGGCACTGGTGAGGCCGCACCTCGAGTACTGTGTTCAGTTTTGGGCCCCTCAGTACAAGAAGGACACTGAGGTGCTGGAGCGTGTCCAGAGAAGGGCAACGAGGCTGGTGAAGGGACTAGAAAACAAGTCTTATGAGGAGCGGCTGAGGGAACTGGGGCTGTTTAGCTTGGAGAAGAGGAGGCTGAGGGGAGACCTTATTGCTCTCTACAACCACCTGAAAGGAGGCTGTAGTCAAGTGGGTGTTGGACTCTTCTCCCAAGAAACTAGTGATAGGACGAGAGGAAATGGCCTCAGGTTGCATCAGGGGAGGTTTAGACTGGACATCAGGAAGAATTTCTTTACTGAAAGAGTGGTCAAGCATTGGAACAGGCTGCCCAGAGAGGTGGTGGAGTCGTCAGCCCTGGAGGCGTTCAAAAAAGGTGTAGACGTGGCACTCCAGGGTCTGGTTTAGGAGTCATGGTGGTGTTAGTTGACGGTTGGACTTGATGATCTTAGAGGTCTTTTCCAACGTTAATGATTCTATGATTCTATGATTCTATGAACAAGAGTAACTGGCATAGAACGAGTTAGAAATGGATACTGATCAGTTTGGAAAATGGATTTAGTCATAAATTTGCCCAAGGCAGGTAGAAGAGAGACCATTCCTAGTCCTTTTTTCTATAAGTTTCTTTATAATCAAGTCTCTGTGAGTCCTCCTTGGTTTCCTAGACATTTGACTCGGTGATATTCCAGCATTCAGTAATAATCCTTTGCCTTGTTACTACCTGCAGTCAGCTTAACTATCACCCACCTTGTGTACCTCTCACTCCAGCAACAAACAGGGTACATGTATTCCCTCACAAGGCAGTTTTCTGTTGGACATGCTGACATGGCACAGACTTTTCTAGTTCTGCCAGTTGTTCCTTGAGCTGAGGGAGGAAATGGAAAAGTCAAGCCCTGCCTGCTGTAACAGTGGTTGAAATCCCATGATGGCTCACCTACCGCTCGTGTAATCAACTGCACCCATGCTGCCCAGATGACAGACATATCTAAGGAAAAGCAACCAAGTATTTCCCCTCAATCCATGACTTTGAAACTTTAACAGAGCTTATGTAAAATTTGTCAAAGCTAAAACAAACTATTGACAGTGTTGAAATAGGAGAATAGAAAGGAAGGTGCAAGTCTTTGCAGATAATTACCTTTATGCTTTTCAAGTTTGGAGTACATGGCATTTTCCCTCCACAGGTTTAACGAAACTTAAGTATATGTTTTGTTTGTGGACTCTTTCGCCAGCTTTTTGCCACTGACACATCACCTTGGTAAATTCCTTTTTACATTTGCTTCAACATACCCATTTAAAATATCTGACTCGTTTCACAAATATACTCTAAGGTTTCTTATTAAAAAGACTTGCAATAATCTAAGAGGAAAAAGGGTTCTGCAAATAAAGGATAACGTTAACTATTCTATTTTTGGAAAACAGGAGTGCAGTGCCAATTCGCCTGCAGCAGTCTGAAGGCAAAATTCCCCATCCCCTACCAGACAAGGTCACTCGAGTTGTGTGTGCATGTTGACACAACCTTTTAATGCATATGCCCATTTAAAATAATTGTTTGGCATGCCAAGCCATATCTTCTTCTTCTAAGTTCATTTCCACTGTGTAATGGATGGCTTGAAATCCAATTTAATTCATTTTTGTGATGCAATTTTCTTCCATGTCTACTATTTTCAGTGCGTATTACATCTTCACTACTTCTGAATGTATCTTATTAAGTAGCAACTGCAAATATATCTCATAAATTTCATTTCTGTAATTTCTCCTTTTAGTCAACTCTAACTTCCGTCATTCTTGAAAAATCTGTAGAACAAATATGCATTTCAGTTGTACTCCATATCCCAGTCACTGAACAAAGACATTTCATACCTAACCTGTATTTATTTATTCCTAAAACCAATTCCTTTTTCTATTGAATCTTCTTAATGTATTTTGCCTTTATAACAACTGATATATAGTTATGCAATTCAATTTGATGACAGACTTTTTTCCAAAGCTGGAAATGAAATTAGCTAGCATCTTTTTCTCATCCTCAAAACATCAGTTTGAGCTATTTGAGGTATTTGAAACACCTCTACAAACCAGAGTTAAAGAGAGAAACAAGAGAACTGGGGATTGTGTGAAGCTCCGGAGAATCCGCTCCACTTCTTCCCCAGCTGAAGCATGGAAGGGGTCTGGATGGATGCTGGGAAATTGTTACCCTTAGATCACACATGGAGGAGGGTTTGGGGACTGGGTTTTGGGCAAGGGTTTTTTGGTTTGTTTTTGCAGTCTTCATATGAAGTTCTTCCTGCTTATGCAAAATCATTTTTTTCAAAAGAAAAAAAGACTAACATTTAAAAAGAAAATTCTTATATGCATCTGCTTTTAGAAAAAAATAAAAATCAGTCTATCTTAAATCTGGCTACTTCACAGACACTTCTATTAAAGCTGTTTTTTCTGCACTTCTGTTTCACACAAGGGACAGGCTGTTTATCAACAGGTTTTTTATGTAGCTTTTGAAGGGTTCTGGACCCGACTATCCCATTCTAAACAGACTTAGCTTGATCACAATGAAACCTTCAGGAGAGGGTGGTAGTGCTTTCTACTTCCATATAAATTATAGTTCTGCCTGCAAAGTGGCCATAACAGCAGCAGGCAGGAACTTTATAAGTTGTTGTCTGTCAGTTATTTCCGTGTAAAGTATACATTATTTGCAAGTTAAATTTGTTTTGTTTTCCCCAATCTGCCAGTTCTACAAACTCAAGCTGACAATCAAGCAAAGTTCTTCTCATGCGTAATACCTTTAACGAAGAATCCTCTGGCCAAATTGATTCGCTGACACTTGAGCATTTTGTTTCCTGTCAGCATTTTTTGCACAGCCAATGCAGACCAGAACTTAACAAACGATGCTAATATACAAGAAAATGTTGAACCTGGTTCACTGTCAGCACATCTCCTCTGCTGGGCTTGCACACCAAAGAAAATAGTTAAACCATCAGCTTTAAAGGCAAGCTAGTAGCTATGACTTTGAATACACATAAATAACATACCGAGTAGGCGGTAATTTTACGTCGGAGTGGGAGATGTTAGATAAAGTCTCTTCTCAGTGCAGCTTTTGAAGTACCTGGGACTGAGTGCTGCTGTTTTTCCCATTTGTTTGACTCCACCCTTTGCTGTGCACTTGTAGCACCTTCACATTACCCAACCCCATGAAAAAAATTTCCAGGACAAATAAGTTTTCAGGGCTTGGCAAGAGATAATTAGACAATTAGTTTAGTTTTGTTCTGTAAGAAACAGTGCATATTTTAGTGTCTAAATGTCCCCCTCTTGTTTTCATCTGCTTTTGGCCTTAGAAAGCTGGAAAGTTTTATATGCATTGTGCACAGCCTGAACACAGGTAGGGTATTCTCTATCTGATACAATGAGCAGTTCTTTTAAATTGAAAGCAACAAACTGATAACTGCTACTTAAAGAATGAAAAATGTATTTTATAAAACACACTTTACCATATCATATTTGCCTTATATCCAAACCAGTGGGCCAAGCAAAAGTTGATTTTCATTTGGAACACGGGTTGGGAACCCCTGCCCGTCTCATGTCAATATTCAAGTACTCATCAACAGGAGTGAACTGATCTCCCCGCTTTTCTTTGTTCATACAGGGTAACATACACTGGTACCTGCAATCAATATTTACTTTTATTGTACTGCTATCTGCTTTTCATAATAATTAATGGAATCATATTACACACCAGTGGTCTAGTAGTGAGGAAACACCCATAAATTCTGCTTTGATTAAAGACCACTATGCAACACGTAATATTTGCAAGACATCTCTGCTGTACACGCTCACATCCAGAAGTCAGGCAATCCTTTATGCCTAAGTGATTACTTTCAGTGGCAGATGAAACTGTCTTCCCTACTTCTCCAGATGCATGAATTTTTCAGCTTATTGCCTTTTTGCAGAAGAGGATCAAAGTAAAGATAGTGCTAAATATCTCTAACTTCATCCACATCAATATCTTCAGATATAAAGATGAAGAGCTTTAAATATGTTTGCGCAGAGATTCTTTCAGCATTATACCAATCTGTAAGAAATGATATACGTACTAGTGTCAACACTGCAGAACTTTATAAATATACTCTAAGATGAAATTGTCAGTTAATAGCAAATAATCCTAACATTTGCTAACATAGTCAACAGAAGACTGTTTAAAATGGACAGATTGTTATTTACAGCTGTGCCAGATGGGGCAGTTTGAAAAATGTCTAACTGCTCTTTATTTAACATTTAAAATATATTCTTCAACAGCCTTGAATATTTTTAAATTGGGAAGGGTTTTTTTTTTTGAGTAAAATTTATCTGCAAATATTTTTATGTTCCTGCTGTCAAATACAATTATACATGCCTGTAAATAAAAGACAAATTGCCTACAGAAAACTATTACTGGAGCTCACACAGCAGAAACATTAAATATTAACAAATGAATACATCAGTTTTAGTACAAAGTGACTGAACTTTGTGGGAAACTTGTGTGTTAGTTATTGTAATACATTATTTGAACATGACGTTGATACTGCACTATACGTCGGGGGAGGGATTAGTGCCATCTGTGTGGTTAGCTCTCAGATAAATGGTCAATAGCAAAACTTTTAAGGAACGGGCATTGAGGTGGTGGTGTTTTGATTCAGTGTTATCTTCATATTTATTTAGGGTCTCCAAATCCACTGCAGGTATTTGCTGTTTTCTTCCACCCTTTTGCAATATCCTCTAAGAAATGTAAAACCATTTTACCAATGGGTTCTAGCAGAATGGCTGAACTGATTGGGCAGAAACACCATGGCATGCAGAGCTGGACACAGCTTTATGGCTTAAAACTAAAGGAAGCATTAGTTTTTCCAGAAAGACAGAAGCAATCAGTAAAATATAACTGCAATGTTCTCACCAGACCTTCAGCAAACCACTAGGCAGCTAGTTCATACTTGAGCAGCAAGCTATACTCTTTTCCAAGCCTTTAACAATTTTGTTAACAGTGTGTATGTACAGGTCATGTAGCTGGTGAATATGCCTGGGTCTACATGGATTTCCCTCTGCCCCCCCGCCCTCCAAACCAGGTATGTAGACTAAAGCAGCTGAACTGCACAGTTATCTTCCATTGCCCCTTGGATATTATTCAGCTCAGATCTTCTATGAGATCTCTGGGGATGTCAAGACTTCAGTCTTTGGGTTATCTGCTAAGACTTCTAGCAGTGCTATCAATTATTTTGTGAGGTACAGCCTCTGATCCACTGAAATCTCGGGAAAACTAATTTTACAGACACTGAAACGGTCACTGTTAGCCTGAGCTGGATTTGAAGTGGCAGTCTTAAGGGGAAGCTTTAGTCCCCAGATTCCCAGTTCCCTACAGCCTAGGGACGAGGGAAAAAAAAAAAAAAAAAAAGAACAAACCAAACACATGGAGAAAGGAGGAGATACAGATAATTAGCTTGTCTTTTACTGGCAAGCAGTAAAAAGAGAAGGTACTACAGAGGATGAATACTTAAATATTCTCCCCTCTTTACCTCATCACCTTACACACACTTATTCTCCACTTAGAGACAGAGCTCAGAGAGAAAGGAGGCAGAGAGAGGAAGAAGGCAGCAAAGACAGCACCTCTTTTATTTGGGGAAGAAGAGGAAGAATGCCTATAGCACCCACAGGACACAAGCCAGTGGCTCTCTTTGTGGACCACGCAAGCCAACGGGTACAAGCCAACTCATGTTCAAACTCCTCAGGGACTAACCCTCCAGAGCAGACTCAGCCAAGGTTGCTTCAGCTGTACAACAAAATAAAAGTAGGGCCAGGGATGACTTCTGGCCCTGAGGCCATAAGGCACAGGGCTTCAGGATGACTCCCTTCCCTACCGCACACCAGGACATGATTTTTCTGCACAGTTCTGCAGTTCAGAACGCCAAAATCACACCAGCATGGGGTTTAGGGTGCCACAAGGACGCAGGGGCTGCTGGGGTGGTGCTAGGACTGCCCCAAGCACAGAGCAAGCCCCATCCTTTGTCTCTAACCCCACAAAACCACGAGGGGACTCTCCTGGACCATATGGACTATATACTTAAGTGCATTATACAGGAATTGCCCTATACCCACATTCTCAATAGAAAAAAAAAAAACTAGCTTAGTAGGTGAGATTTGTCAAGTGGTATTGCTGATCCACTTTAAAGCACATCGAATTTATCATAGCCTATTTTCAGCCCAGGCAGATATCCATACAAAAGATAGTAATTCATCAACCATATCTTTTCTATAAATCTATTTCTTTTATGAAGTTTTATCAATTGGTACCATTGCTTGAGACAAGATTTTCACATGTAACTTAGAAACCTGTGTCTGAGCAGGTCATCCTATACTGTCTTTGTAGCCAATGAAGAGAAAAAGATAGAATGCAAATCCTCCCATCTGTTTTAGACATTTTATTTTCAGATGCAAAACACTGCATCTTAGAAGGGCTACTGAATATAAATGGAATGCCAAAAAAACCACCCTGGTTATAGTTGTTTGCATTACATGCATCCAAAGAAGAGCAATGAAGCTGGTCTAGAGAACAAGTCTTAAGAGGAGCAGCTGAGGGAACTCGGGTTGTTTAGCCTGGAGAAAAGCAGGCTGAGGGGAGACCTTATTGCTCTCTACAACTACCTGAAAGGAGGTTGTAGCGAGGTGGGTGTTGGTCTCTTCTCCCAAATAACAAGCAATAGGATGAGAGGAAATGGCCTCAAGTTGCGCCAGGGGAGGTTTAGGTTGGATATTAGGAAAAATTTCTTCACTGGAAGTGTGGTCAAGCATTGGAACGGGCTGCACAGAGAGGTGGTGGAGTCACCATCCCTAGAGGTATTTAAAAGACATGTAGATGTGGTGCTTAGGGACATGGTTTAGCGGTGGACTTGGCAGTGCTAGGTTAACAGTTTGTCTCAATGACCTTAAGGATCTTTTCCAACCCAAATGATTCTGTGTGTCTACATTTAACTAAATTAATCTCTTCCCTGAAATTTTTCAGAAAACACTGCTGAATTTAATACCATTAGAAGTAGAAACTGCATCTCTTCTTTTAAATGGGTGGATTAAAATTGTTTAAAAATCATGCGCCTCTCAGTATTGTGTCACTTGAAATGTTGTGTTAAGTTCCCCAAGAAAAAGGACTCTCTTACAGTAAAAATATTCTCAGTCACAGACTGAGCTGGCCCTGGACACTGAAAGCAGGATAGAGATCTTTATAGCTGATTCACAGAAGATCTATTAATCCTAAACACTTAAAAAAATCAAAACAAAAAGCTCATTTCAGGGAAGCATAATACGAGAGAGAAACACTACACTGAGCATAAAGGATGTCTGGCTGTCTGTAGATCTGAAAAACTTTTAATTTTACAATGTATTCTCTTCCAGATGTAAAGATCGCTCACCCATGCTGCTGTCTGTGATTTTTTAGCTTCTAGTCTGCAAGATTAATTAGCTGTTAATCAACCAAGATGTATATATCACATACTGCAAGAAAGATTATATTGCTGTTATGATGGCTTTTAAATAAGAGGTTTCTGGCATTTTATATTTTTTGGATCCCATCTCTTGATTGTTTAACTTCCGTGCTAATGAGCAAATAGTCTTTACTTATATTATCCCTTCAAAAAACCCTACAAGAAATTCTTGACACACAAAACAGTTCTTACACAGCATTTCTTTTCAGTATAAGCATTTCATTTCAGCATTTCAGATATCACTTTTGTATGCAGCAATTTATTCTCTAGCTTTCTGTGAATTTGAATTTGTAATGCTTTGGTAAAACTCTTAAATTTTCATATGAACTTTTCTTCACAAGGCTCTGTTTGCCTGGTATGCTTAGCTGCCCACCTCCTCCATCGATGCATCTACATGTACGTGTCCCAGTGGCAGCAATGATGTTGTTTAGTTGGTACTATTTTTAATCATCAAAACACTTTGCAAACATTGTCTTTAGAAATTGCATGGGCAAGATTTCAGAGTATCATTAGTGCCTTTCATTAGAGAAATACTGAGAAAAGTAGATGGCATAAGCTCCTGAAGGAGCAAAAGGTTATGATCATAACTCACATCTCTGTATATTCAAACTGTGTTTGAACCTCTTATTTCCTTGCCAAGCTCTACTTTGGTGACTTAAGTCAGCTGTAATAACAATACTTTTCTAAAGTATTTTTAAATTATGTAGCTTTTGGTGTAGAATTGGGTTGCTCCACTTTTGTGCATCTCGCCAAGGAGAGAACATTATCTGCCCTTCTCTCCATCCTCCCCTGCCTCCCCCATCCCACAACCTTTTCAGCATCCGTCACAGTTCAATACTCCTTGAGAAAGTAGAGATTTGTGTTTGGTCTCTGCAAGCTTATCAGACGTAGACTTGTGGGAGGTGTGGATTGTCATTTTTTGTAATTTGTCACTATTGGGGAATAGAATAGTGGCTTTTCTTTGGCTAGAAATAGTCTACCTTAAACACTGTTTGGGAATAATTCCAAGTTTTTGCAATTAAATGTATTTTGTTTGATTGTGCCATTTGTACATTTAGCTGCTTCTTCCTCATAACTAAAAGATTACCTGATCAATAAATATTCTAGTTATAGGCAGGATATCAGAGTAAAGTCTGGGTTATTTTATTACAAAGCTATAGTAAATCTTCGAGATTATCTGCTAGTGTGGCAACTTGTAGTGGTTCTTTTTAATGAGTGTCTTGTTTTTGAAAGTAGCTGCTCAAAACAAACATCAGTGATCAAATTATGTCTATATGATAAGAATCCATTCACCTTATTTTATAGTATTTCTACTATATTCAAAATTGTATTTGTTTTGGCTTTTACACATTTTAAACAATAATTTGAAGTTGGGCACAAGTACTCAGACTATTTCCATGGAGATTATATACTAGAGATGGCTAAAAGGAGGAAAATCAGGATGTACTTGTCAATCAGCATATGGCTGTGAGCTGTTACTGCGATGCAGGTGTGGAAAAAGCTAATGACATCTTAAGATGCTTTAGGCAAGACAGTTTTGGAAGAGAAAGAGAAGACTGTCCTTTTGAAAGGCTTCACTGAGACACTATTTGGACTATTTTTCTGGTCATTTACATTCTGAAAAAAAATAATGTAAGCTAGAAAGGGTACAGAGGAAGAACTGAAAGATTATTAAAGGAATGGATTATTCAGCAGAGAAGTTACAAGAGCCTGGACAGTTTTGTCTCACCAAACAAAGTTGAGAGGGGACAAATAGGAAGGTAAGAGAAGATCTGTTTCAAAGATAACATCAGTAGAAGTTCGAGTAAATACAAACTGGTAGTGAATCAACTGAAACTGAAAGGAAAAAAAGTGCTTTCGTGCTTATCAGCATGAAACTCTGGATCAACCTTCCAGACAAAGCAGCCGGGGCAAGTAACTTGCACTGTTTTAAAACAGTTCAATCACTTTATGCAGGGATTTATATACCTAAGAATTGCTGCAGACAGAAAACTAAGTCTATATCACAGGTCCTTGAATTACTGGTGCAGTGGTATAGCCAGAAAATTTACTTGCATGACGCCCATACTGTATTAAACCTCTGCATCAGAATTTCTTTTCGTTACCTGCCAAGAGCAAGAAAGTTCTTTTTGCCTATGATACATCATTTGTTTTCCAAGTTTTTCTTCTCCTTCCTCTGAATCCTGTGAGTTTAAGTCTAGAGTGGCTTTCAGCATTCAGCTTTATTGCCCCAAAGTTGGCCCCATCGATTGGCTGCAGCTAGACACAGGCTCCAAATAGCATATGCCAGCTTGCCTACCAACATCCAATTCACAGGGCTAGGGCAGCAACTCCTCTCCGCTTCCCTCAGGCTAAGCTAAACCACCTCAGCCCAAGCTGAAAAAAGCAAAAAGATGAGCCAAAAAAAAAAAAAGCAGTCCTTTAACTTTAGCATGAGACACAATTTTAGGACCTCTGGACATTTCTCACATCGTGTTACCTACTACTGCAAGTACTTAGGACATTTACAATACTCTTATTTGTCCATAGCTTCTATTATTTTACTACATATAGCCTGTATTTGTAACCGCATTATGAAGCAATTTGTTCCTGGACTGCTTGCCAACACACAAAGTAGATGTTTTGCAGACCTCCTAAATCAGACACCTGTGGTCAAATAGGCTGTGCATGCAGGAGACTAGAATAAGCCTTCCAAATTGTTAATAGCAGTTAAAAGAAACTTAATTCTGTAAAACAAAAAATTGTAGATGTGGAACATATGTTTATGTAAGTGCTCTGAAACAGCAGTTGTGTTCTTCTGAAGTTGGTAGTATTTACCTTAGGCAGGAGCATTTTGCAAGCTCTGTTTGAAATAATTGGCAGCAGGCCCTATAAAACTTACTCTGGGAATTATATTGCTAAAACACAGCAAAATGCCCAAATCAATTTCCCAATACTCTTCCAGCCCACAGTCTAATTTTAACACCCCCTCCTTGACCAGCTAGTCTCTGGCTGACAAATCCAGAGACTAGCCTCTTTCTACTTATGATAACGTATTCAAATACCTACTGTACAGAGAGAGCCCACAGTGTTTCTTCCTCCCCCCTGGAAAGCTGCTTGCTGGCCTCAGCCTCTCCCCTGCTTCATTTTGGAAACTTCCCCTTTCCCAGGTGGCTTCTAAAAACCACCTGGCCCCACCCAGTTCCCTGACCTCCTCTCCCAGCCCATTCCATCACCTTTCTCTGCACTTGCCCACCATAAACAGGGACCAAATTGTTTCAGCTGGGGTTGATCTACACCATCATGCTCCTTACCTGAGTCAACCACATAGGGCAGGAGGGATGGCATTCAGCATACTATTTTATGATGCTATTAATCATGAGAATTGTTTTTACTGAACAAAACATGCCGCAAAATCAGTAGGCAGTAGTGCTAACTATTATCTTTTGTTTCATCCGCAGTGACAAGGCAGTATGACCTAACTGCAGCTTTCCTGTAGCTCAGTTATTGTAGATATCACAGCTGTGATTTTCAAGAATGGCCTTGGCAGTTTGGACATGCTGCTGACAAAAATAATATGTGAATTGTGAGTTCAGTGTCATAGCCAGCTTTAAAGATTAATTCATTCCTCTGGTTTTGTTCACTAAGATCTAAGATCTCTGCTTTTAGTTTTATGGAACCACAACGCTTGCTGAAAGAGAAAGGGACTCTTGGGGATGTATGCAGGTGGATTCCTTCTCAAAACAGGAATGGACCAAAAGCCAAACGACCCTACCATATAAATGCAGGGGTGATTTCTACATAAGAGCAGAATTAGTATGCAGATTGAAAGCAAACTGAAAAAAAAAAAAAGAACAAGAAAGCTATATCCCTTATTTAATAATGGTTTTTCATTACAGTTTTCAAAAGTGTGACCTCCTCTAGCCATGCATTACTTCTGAAATGGTTTAAAACATGGTGGAAGTTCCAGGTGTGGGAGTTACAATATAAGCTATCAAGGAAAACAATATATAGACAGATACACGCAAATCAAAACACAGGAAGATGACCTATTTAATCATTTACATAGGGCTGAAGTACATTACAATTTCTCATAAATACCAGTACCAATCCCTGTAACATCAGAGATTAGTTTTCCTCACAGAACAGTATTTTAGAGGCAATCATATACCAATTAGTATTAATTAAGATCATAAAAGATGAAGTGTTGTACAGGAAGCAACTCTCTAGGGTGAGAAATGCTGTAACATCAGGTCTATAAAGCATCTGTCTGCTTAGTGGGTTGAATCACTGTCACGTCTAAGCACCTTAAAACCCACCCTGCCAGGTAGGAAGCTATCAGGGTCCACACACAGTCTCTTGTATCCGGCAGATACACTCAACCTCTTTTCATACTTCCTAGGAGTTTAGCAATGCAGTCCAAAACACTGGTTTTAAATGAATTGCTGTAAGGATTTCGACCACGTTACCCAATGGATCTCCTGTTTCTATATGTTGCTGGTCACTTTTGAGTTCAGATCACAAGATGTGTTCAAGCTAGAGACTGAGGGAAGCTAGGTATACCTAGTGATGGGCCCTTCAGCTCTGAATTGTGCTTTCCCCTTTCAACAGCCACATCCTGGAGATCAGCATGGTCCCTGCACACTGCAAGTATATTCTTGGTGCATTGTCATCAGAGCAAAAAAAAAAAAAAAGGAGGAATTTGGAAAATGAGAATGAAATGTCTACAGATCATAATTGATGGTAACAATAGGGAAGGAGATTAAGCAGAATCTTTGTTAGGGCAATTCGAGCCACCAGCAGCCCTGGAGCTAACATCCAGCAAGTAAAAAAGAAGTGACAATGAATGCCACAGCCCCGAGCCCAGCCAGCCAAACCCCTCAAAGTGAGAGGCTGCAGAGCGTGTTGATGCACTCAGTGTCCTGACAGTGACTCCAACCCTTCTCTGGATAGAAAGACAGGTCACGGAGGGGAGAGCAAGGTACAGGAGATGGTCGGTTCTCATATATACATATATTGGAATGGGGTGAGGACATGAATCAGTTTATATGGAGAAGAGATTATTAAAGAGGTTTGAACAGCATGTGCAGGGAAAAAAAGCTAATTATGCAAAAAGAAAAAAAAAGAGGGAGAAGTAAAAATTCTAGTGTCAAAAATACTAATTTGTTGGAAGAAGAACATCAGCTAGCAGGTTGGACTGCACACTGGGTGGAAAGCAATGAGGAAGAGGAGAAGGAAGAATAATAAGAACGAAAAGAAGGAGCAGCTAATGGGATAAGTTTCTGTGAAAACAAGTCTAAGGAGTTAGAGATGCACATGCAAAAGTCCCTGCCATGTAGAGGTCTAAATGGGTGGGGGAAGGGGGGGGGGAGGGTCATGCAGGCAAAATCTGACATCAAACACTGATTCTGTCTATTGTCCAAAGTTGCTGAAGCCCCATCCTAAAGAAAGCATGCTTTTACAGAGATAGTCTTATAATAATTTCTTCTCTTCAAACCCTGAACCCTTCAGAGGAATTCAGAAAGAAACTTTTTAAAAATCATGATAGAAGTAAACACCAATATCATTAAAAGGTGACTGTTAAAACAATGTCACTTTAGTTTCTTTTCAGTTGCTAAATTCAAGAAAAAGTGTGAAACAGAATATAAAATGCTAGAGAGAAAGAGCTCTTTGCTAAAAGGTTGTTTAAACCAGGAACTTCTTCAAAGACGTAAAGCCACTTCAGTATTATGTAGTCCCGGTCACTCAGCAGGGTGTCAGCAGTGAGAGACCTGTTCTATTAACAGTTATCCCTCCAGACTATAGCAATACCTGAAACATTGAAAAACACTTATTTATGCTTTTATATTTTACAATGATCACAAAGAAAAGCCTTCTCTGGTTTCTAGGTCTTAGGCAACAAATTTCGTCCCATTTCGTAAGGAGATCTCTCCTGCAGATGCTCTAGTGAACCAGCAGAGCAGAGTAAAAAATGCTGGGCCCTATTCACAGCCATGTAATCCTATTGACTCCTGAAGAGAAAGCAACACATACAGTGGAGATCAAAAGTACTCAGAGGCAGAGACCCAGATCCCTAGAGACAGACGAACAGCAGAAGAAATGCTCTGAGGCATGAAACAGCCAAAAGTATAACTACAGGAACTACGTAAAGCCAAAGTCTGACAGAGGTTGTTTTCTGGCATTAATGAAGAGGTTAAACAGTCAAAAGAAATCTTGTTAAACACCTGTTCCTTGTGTTTCCTGCTGTTGCATCCCGATGTTATTTAAATTCTGTTCTTTCCTTAATTAGTTTTCAAGTTCCAATACCATGTCACCCTCACAGCTTCTCCTTTTATTCAACCCAGAAGCAACTCTGTTTTTATTGAGAGCTGGCTGCTGTTGGTGCTTCACTCCTTCACCTATATACAAATATATACATAGATATAGATATTGATATATACATAGAATAGCCCTTTACACATTTTCTTTGTGATCTATAGTAACTGGATACTTCTTTAACACACTATTCCTGTTCTTGTGAGTGATGGGGACCAATATCCAGGAATTTGAAGACACACAATATAAAACTATTTACTCAAAATGCTCAGAACAAAGGCCCCCCTCCAAAAAAAAAAAGTTAGCTCTGTCTTGTCTTCTGCTAAAAAGCATGGGAGAAAAAGAGGCTGCAGTGATCTCAAGATGCTGAAGGTGGTCAGGTCACTTAAGCAGGCATCAGACCATTTATTGTAAACATAAGGGAAAGCTGTAGCTTGTAGTGTGCTCAGTTTTTGAGGGGGTGTGCTGTAAGTCAGGGTGTACCCAGAAGACAGGAAGGAGGACACAGATGAAAAGAAAAGCCCTAGAAAATTGCATCTGGCTTTTGTCTCTTCCCTCACACTTTTCTCCTTCACCATTCCTTCTTCCACTCATTTGTTCTCTCCTGACTCCTAGCAGCCTTCCTTGACAGCTCTGCTCTTACTGGCAGCATCCAGCATTCACCCCTGCTTGCACCTACCCTCCTCCCAATCCTTGCTGCATAGCTGGAGCCAGCTGCTCTATTTTATCATCAACCCTTTCCTTAACCTGCCATGCAAGTCTGTCAGGAGGCAAAAATAAACATAATTATTGAAACCCTGTTGCCAAGCTCCTTAACTGTAAACTTTGCCTGAAGCACAGCCTAAACCATGGTGCAGTGACATCTTCTTCCTGCAAAAGCACGCATATGCCAGTGGGTTTTGTCAGCAGAAGTCCTAAATGTCCTGCAACATCCAGCAATAAATCTTAGTCTTCAGATCAGCATCAGCTATAGGCATTCACTAAGTTGGCACTACAAGTTATATGCTCAGCTTCCAAGTCTGCCAGTGCTGGAGCCCCGTAAATCCCATTTGGCTGTCACAGCACTGCAGGCACAATGTGCAGGGAGTCACTGTCCTCCCTCCTATTTCCCATACCACAGCCAGAGCAGCAAATGTCACTTTCCCTACCCCACCTTCCTCCCTGCCCCACCACTATCCTTCCCTCTGCCTCCCTCTCCCATGTCTCAGCCAGACCTGACCCTCATTCTTGGGATCAAAGATTTCAGCTTTGTCTCCCCCACTGACAAACCTTGAGAGTACTCTGTCTCAGGTGTTACCGTCTCCAGTACTAACAAGGCATTAGCCACTGCAGAGACCTTTCCCACAGCATAAACCCTCCCTGGCACTAGCCTTCATCTAGCCATGTGGGTCCTGTGGTATTTAGGAATGAACCTACTTCCTCGGGCTCTTTAGGCAAAAATTATAAACCCAATACTAGCATTAACCACATCCTCAGCAACACGTGTAGCAGTCCATGACTAGTTATAAGCCATTTGTCTAATCTTCACCATCCCTTATCCAAACTCTTCTTGTCCTGCAGAATCCTCCATAACCTTATGTGTATGGTTAAGCTGAGGGCTGGCAGGATCCCCCTGGCCAGCACTCCTCCATCACTGTACCCTCTTTGCTGTGCCTCTTGCCCTGGCAAAGTAGCTCAAAAAGAACAAGCCCAGTAGGGTAGGGGAGGATCTTGGCTCACATCACTCCTTCCTAGGCAAATAAGGCCTGCCACAGGCACATTTTGGCTGGTCTGCTTCATGTTACAGTCCCCACAAGCAGATCAGATGCTGTCGGAAATGGAGCTGACAGCACTTGCTAGGAGCAGTCCCGGAGCAGTCCCAGCCTTCACAGGACCCACCCTGGGGCCAGTGTCAGACCTCCTTTGCATCGCATGAGGCAAGATACAGCGACAGCAGCTATCAGGTCACACATTTCTGAAAACATACAGCCAGGCGTCCAAGCCTTGACAGTGCCACGTGGGCTAAAAGACACTTCAAACAACAGGGCCTGTCTTAAAACCCTAGGATCATTCCTGTTTACATTTCCTTGCTTAGGGGATTTGCTATTGTAAGACTGCTATTTTCCTCCTGACTAGCCAGGCTTGCAGGCCTTCCTTAACTCTCCAGTCAGCATAATGTGACATTTGGTTAGACCTTACTACTTCTGGCTTAAGTAGTACCATGCTCCAACATTGGAAACTATTTTGAGAGGTGGGGGAAAGGTGTTCGAGAAAGGGAAGCATTACTCATGATTGACAAGTAAGCAGTTGAGTCTTCAGAAGCCAAGGGGGAGGGTATGAGCCAGAGATTTAAGAGAGGAAAATAATGAGATGAAACACTTCCTTGCCTTTTCATTATACATCCAGTTTTCTTAAAGATGTTTTTTCTCTGTGGGAATCTGGATATGAAGCTCTGAGATGTTCTGCATATTGCTCTCTTACCTCACAGCTTTTATCTGAAACTTTGCAGCATCAAGTCTTGGCTTCAAATTCTTGAACTGTCTATAAACTATAGTGGAAAATTTATGGTGAAGTAAGTGCAATAGAATTCTCATAAAAAATATAAAAGAAAATATTCTCTTACTCCCAAACAAAATGCTCTGTGGGCATTTACATATTTTCAGTATAAAATTGATTTAGCTAATCTTCTGCACGAATACTGTGTACTTAAAATCAGTTCCATTTTTTCCTTTTTAAAATGTTCAGGTTTTGAAGACTGATCTCCCTGCCACCTGTACGTTCCTGCCATTTGTACTGTAAAGGGATACTGGTGATGATGAAAAATTTGTTTTCCATGTGATGGAAAGGAGTGAAAAATCCTGTTTCAATTATGGTTAATTATGGTAGCTTTGCCTACCTCTATCCCCTCCACTGAAAATGCATGCCTCATTCAAGCCTCTTGTCCTTCTTTGACCTCTTCTTGCTTACCTAATGTTGTATTCATTAGTAAGATATGGCAGGAAATGTCACGTCATTAGTGTTGTATTTGTCTATTTTGAAAAACATCTACCACATTGTGACAGATTGTGTGGATCCTTCCATTAACAAATCAACAGATTTACTCACTTCTTTAAAAAAAGACTTAAACCCATTGTTACTACTTATAGCATGTAGCTTCTTCAAGGCAGATATTTAAATATTAGTAAGTTTTAGGTCCTAAAAGTTTCTAAGAAGGTGAAAGCACTTCTGCAGGTCTTGTAATCTGATCAGTATCTCCTTCCCTCTCCTCCCTTTCCCTATTGTTAGATGCTCAGTTTCTCAGATGTATTATACATGGTAAATTGGTGAGATATATTTTGAAATTCCCAACTTTTCTGTAATATACATCTGCTCCAGAGAACTGGCAAGCCTAAAAAGTTCAGCTGCAAATGCGTCAGCCTGAACCTAAGAAGCACAGATTGGAGGCAGTGACTCATTAGTTCACGATGGAGTAGCTTTGTGCAGTCAACTTTTTCCTACATTAAATAGCTCTGGGAGAAAAAGTTGGGGGACTGGGGGCTGGTGTGGGTTTTTTGCTTATGTGTAGCCTTCCATTCCATATTAGCCTCTGGTTTTGTATAAAATGAAGTAAATCTAGCTTTCTTCACAGTGGGGAAAATCTTCTGAAAAGACATTTAACTCCTTGGTCTACCATCCATTTTTTCTTGGAATTTGCCAAGATAGGCTCAAGTGTGCATAGATACCCACACCTACTCTAGAAGGAAAAAAGAAAATTTCTCTAGAGAGACTGAGCTGCAAGACAGGGACAGAGAGCAGAATAACCCCCCCACAATCCAGGAGGAAGCAGCTAACGACCTGTTGTGCCACCTGGACACTCACAAGTCTATGGGGCCAGATGGGATCCACCCGAGAGTGCTGAGGGAGCTGGCGGAGGAGCTTGCCAAGCCACTCTCCA
>WAAD01043221.1:1860-22462 GCA_013389945.1 Fregata magnificens | reverse complement strand
TCATTACCCCCAGACATCGTCTCCATGCCACCCTAAATGGGACCCCCCCATTCCCCCTCCACTGCCCCCAAACCACATCCCAGGCAAGCACAGTCAGTGCACCCCAGCCAGCACTCCTGTCCCAGAGCCCCATCCTGCCCCAAATGGGTACCCCCTGAACACTCCTCACTGCCAACAGGCATCTTCATGTGCTCCCCATCTCCCTGCCACCAAGCCCCATCCTACCCCTGCCTCATGTCCCCCACCTCCCTAGTGTCCCCTATGCCTGTCCCCAGGCCCCGCAGCATGACAGGGTGCCCAGTGTCCAGGTACCTCCCCATGCCCGCCCTGACCTGTGCAGACTCCATCCCTGGTGCTTTCCGTGATGGGTAAAACAGGGTGACCCCTGTCCATGGAGGTTTTGCAGAGATGGACAAGGGCTAGGGCTCCAGTGCGTGGTCACGCCAAGGAGCTGGCGGGCCGTGGAGCCGAGCTCCCCTGTGTCTCTGCAAGGGCTGGGGTGTATTATGGCTGGTCGATGCCGCTCATTGATTTCCTACATTGGCTGGAGGGAGCAGCGCGTCAACCCCATCACCTCACTCCCGATGGGCATAGGGGGCCCCTTGTGCCATGGAGATCTGGCGAGGGGACAGGGCTCCGGGGCTTATATATAGGGTGGAGGAAAGGCTTCTGCATATTTAATAACGTGCCCCCGTGTGTGGATCCTGTCCCTGCTGGGTTGTGGAAGCCCTGGTTCACACGCAGCTGCTCCGTGCACGAGCGTGAGTGTGGATTGCACAGCGCCAGGTCGGGGTTGCACTCCCCATGTGCTCGGCTTCATCGTGAGGGGAGAGAGGGGTGACACTGGTGGCAGGGTGGGTGGCAGGGAGGATGTGGTGAAGGGACGGAGCAGGCAGTTGGTCCCCGTGCAGCTGGTGTGTAGCTTTTTAGGATGGCACTGCTCAGGGGACAGCAGGACTCATCCACAGTGGCTCTGGCAGGAGGGGATGGGGACAGCAGCAAGGACCCAACTTTCAGGGTGCTGCAGGGCCACAACGCTGCCCTTCTGTTTGGAGATTGCCCTTTCTGGTTGTTCGGAAGGGCCAGAGCTCGCCTCCATGGGCGCCCGCCTGTGAGGCGGCAGGTATGGGTGCAGGCAGGGTGTGGGCAGTGCGCGCCCCGCGGCTGTGCCCAGGGAGGCTGCCGGCGCCGGACGCTGCCTCGAAAGCAACCCGGGGAGGGCCGGGGTGGGTGAGCTGCATAGGCCGAATAGCTCGTCGAGGAAGTGTTACGTTACACCCCGCTGTGCAAAAAAAGGCTGACTGTCTGGTTCCCCGGGGTCAGCCGGGACATGGGAAGCGGCTCCTCCCTCCTGGGCCTGGGAAGGCTTTACGGAGAGAAAGCCTCATCCTTCAGCCTTGTGCTCTGCCCCTGGCTGGGGCTGCCCACGCTCCCCATGTGGGGCAGGAGCGAAGCCAGCAGTGCAGTGTGAATACCGGGGAGATGGATCGCAGGGGAGGTCAGGGCAGGGGGATAAATCCTGCTGCAGCTTCCTGGGGTGAGAGCTGGCTCCTTGCTTGCTTGCTTGCTCTCTTTTTTCTCCAACCCTGATCAGAAAGGCGATGGGTCCCTGCTCCAGAGACACCCACACGTGGGTTTCCCACCAGGTGGAATGTCCCAGCCAGCCCAGGGGACAGCGGGATGTTCCTTTTGTTCAGTGCCCCCTGGGTGCACAGGGACAAGGGGACCGATTGCCTCTGGGTGGCTTTACGGGATGGGACTGGGAGAGTGGAAAGGAGTTACCAGGACCAGCCCTGTCCTGCCTTTGTGTGGTGCTGCCCTGTATGGGGTGACAGTTTGGAGCAGGCTGCAGTGCCAGCTTGCCCTGGGGTCTGCAGGGTGGCTGTCACTCCTGTCCCTCCCCTGTGATCATCTGGGAGGGGACATACCCCTGCCTGGGAGGGACGTGCATGTCCCCTGGTCCCTCCCCAGGCTGCAGAGCCATGCCTCGCCCAGCCTGGGGAACAGCTTCTCTGCTCTCAGCAGGGGCTGAGCAGGGAGGGTGGCTGTGCTTTGGCTTTCAAAGGTTTCCCAGGGGCTGGACTGCGATGCTGTGGGGCACAGAGGGTGGCGTGTGCCTGCTCGCAAGCTGCTGGGGCACCGGCAGTGTGGGCATGGGGGTCCTGGAGCTGGGGAGAGACCCTGCGGCAGCCGGGGCTGTGTCTCCCACTGGGACCCCCTGCTCAAAGCTTCCACGTCCCAACACGGCACCGCTGGTATCACCTGGGACGGGTCTCAGGGTCTGTCCTTGCTGTCATCCTCCTGGGCAGAGGGGACAGCTAAGTGAACCGGGATCCCTAAATCCTGGCTGGTTTGCGGAGGGTGGGCAGGGAGCCACTTCCCTGGCTCTCCGCAGCGAGGAGGGGGCCCTGATGGGGATGGGGTGGGAGGTGGGTTCAGGACCAGCCGCAGGGGGTTTTCCATGCAGCGTGGTGATGCTAAAAATGGGAGCAGAGGATGAGGTCACGGTGGAGAAACCCATCAAGGGTTAATAGGCAAACATTGCTTCACCCAGGGGAGCATTTTGGGGAAATATCCCACGTGTTTGCCCTGGTTTTATATGTTTCCTGAGGCACTGGTTTGGGGAGGCTGGCAGGACCTTTGCTCTGATCTGGGAGGGCCGCTCTGATGTTACGGGGTTGTGAGACCCCCCTCACCCCTGCCTCTTGCATCAGCCCCCGGCACCAGTCTATGTACACTTGATAAGGACACATGGGTAGAGACCTGGGCAAAGGTCTGGGAGGTCTCCCGCACCCAGTGCCGCGAGGGAGCCCTGGTCCCGGGGTGGGGGGCACCGAGCAGGGTCTGACCATGTGCTACCCACAAGCCCCCCTTCCCTGGGGACCGGGATGCCACCAAGTTGCGATGCTGCAGTGCTGCATCATGCGTTTGACTTGGAGGGCACTGGGAAGAGCCTGGCATTGCTGGGAGCCAGCTCAGCCCTGTGAATTCAGCTTTCGCCCCCGGGGAGCCATGCACACACGTGGGGACAGGCACCCTGGTTTCCTCCGAGTAATGGAAGAGCAGCACCAGGACACAGGGCTTCCCTCTCCATCCCCTGGCTCTTCCTGGAGGTGGCATCGTGGGAAGGCCCTGAGCAGGAGGGACTCAAACGCCTGGATTTTGTGCCCAGCCCTCCGGCAGCAGAGTGTTTGCTGGCAGGAGGATGCCCTCCCTGCCAGGGCCCTGCCAGCGTGTTCAGACCCATCTGGTTGCAGTTGAGGGGGATCAGGATGCCCCCCCCCGGAGCCCCTTCCTCCATGCCCGGGAGCAGCTGGGGGGGGTCAGCCCCAGCCAGCCCTTTGGGGACTCTTGGGTGTCTGGTAGCCTCAGCGGTTAATTTGGGGATGGCTGGCTTTGCCAGCAGCCGTTTGCCATCGTCCTCAGCCATCCCTGGCGTGGCCATTCCTCCTCCCGCCGTGGTGCAGCTCCTGCCCCACCTGTCCCCGCTGCCAGCAGTCACCTCTTGCACCCACCTGCTCTTTCCATGCATTTATGGGGGGGCTCGCTGGCCATGAATGGAAGCGCTGGTGTCTCGAAGCCTGGAGGAGAGTGTTCTGAGATGGTTGCAGCCCTCCCTGCCACAGATGTCCTGCTCCATTGGTTCCCCTCGCAGTGCCTTGGGATCATCCCAAAGTGGGGCAGCAGGGCTGTGCAGAACTCACCCTCCTGCCTTCATCCCTATTGCTTTCTCCTGTGGGGTTGAGGGGATGGAGGCGGCTCAGGAGGGGGACCCCAGGGGGAGGGAGGTGGTCTCCCTGCCCTAGCCCCCCACTTCCAGCGCATCTTTAACCCAGGTGCAGGAACAACTGCAGGGCTCTTGGGGCTAAATTAGAGGGTTACACCGTGGTGGTGGGGAGGACACAGATGGATGTGGTGGTTGTTCCTGGCCGCGGCTGCCTGGAGGCTTCTTGCTGGCAAACCTGTGGGCAGAGCTCTGCCCCAGGGCCAGGACCACCTGCAGCAGGGAGCAAGGGTCAGTGCGCTAATCTGTGGCAGTGGCAGCTCCAGCAGCTCCAGAAGCTCCGGCAGCCCAGCAGGAGTGCAGGGGCACAGGGCAGGAGCAGGGGGCTGCTGGGGTATGGCTGGGGGTGCATACGGATGGGGTATGGGAGTGCATACAGGGATGTTCTGGGCATGTGTGTGTGTGTGTGCGTATGGACCGACATGAGTGTATGGATATAAATGCCCATATAAGTGTGTGTCTGAACCCATATGAATGCTGATGCATGTGTGTGGACCCATATGAGTGCTCACGTGTGTAGGGATTCCTGGGAGACCCTATGTGTGTGTATGGATCCATATAAGTGCCCAAGTGTGTATGAACCCGAGTGCTTCTGTGTATATATGGACCTATATGAGTGCCCACGTGTGTATGGATGTGGCCAAGTGTGTACGGACCCATATGCGTGTTCCCCTGAGTGTAGGGGTGTGTATGGGCCCATGTGTTTGCCCACATGCGTATGCTGTGCCTACGCATGTCTGAACACACCTATGTGTATGTATAGGGACATGTGTAGTGTCCCAGCGTGTCCCAGACTCTTGTGTGTGCATGGACCAGTGTCTCCATGTATGGAGCCGTATAGACCCATGGGTGTTTGGGGCAAGGTTTGGGGGCTGAGCCCCCCTCCACGACCACCCCTGCGCCCCTTGCCCCCAGCCAAGGTGCTGAGCGGTCCTGGTGGGTGCCAGCCCCCTGCTTCCCCCTGCTGCCCCCCAGGGCCCTTCTCAGCCCCACTGCGGTCCAGGGGATGCTGAGAGCTTCAGCAGCCGCCGCAACACCATCTCCTGACTGGGGGGTCCCGAGGGCTTGGGATTGGGGTCTCTAATCAAGGGTGTGAGAATAAAGGTGCCATGGGCAGGAGAGGAGCACCGGTAGGAGCCCCCACCCTGCGACTGCCCCTGGCTCCCTCCCCGGCTGCCACCCTGGAATCAGATGTGAGTGGGGGGGTTGGGGGAGATACACCCCCTCACTGGCTTGGGCCTCCGCTAATCAACTAATTGGGTTAATAATGGAGGTAAATCCCCTGTACCGGCAGCGGGCTGGGCAGGGCTGTGGCAGGGAGGTGGGATCTGGCCCTGCCGGGGCACCCACGGGGGTTTGCAGCTGTGTGGGGATGTGGGAACAAGCTCAGGTGTGCGTGGGGGTCAATGTGCATAGGGGACAGCATGTATAGGGGATGTGTGAGCGTGCACCAGGGAGAGTGTGTATAGGGAATGCATGAGCATGCACGGGGGGGTGGTGGTGGTGGTGTGTGTGCGGGCACACAGGGGGAACGCATAGGGGATGTGTGAGCGTGCATGGGTGGGGTGTGTGCACAAGGGGAACATGTAGGGGACGGGTGAGCACGCACAGCAGGTGAGTGTGTGCACAGAGAGAGTGTATAGGGGGTATGTGGGTGTGCACAGGGAAAGTGTAAAGGGAATGGCTGAGTGTGCACAGGGAGTGAGTGTGTGCACAGGGAGAGTGTATAGGAGATGCATGAGCATGCACAGGGGGCTGCGTGTGCAGAGGGACAGCATGTATAGGGGCTGTGTGAGTGTGCATGGGGGGGTGTGTGGCCCAAGGAGATCATGTCATGTTGGGGTGTGGCCCAAGGAGAGCGTGTCTGGGGGTGAGTGTGCGCAAGGAGAATGTGCACATGATGTGTGCATATGCATGTGCAGAGCAAGCTGGGGCTGTGTGAGTGTGCGGGTGGGGGTGTGCTGGGTGTGTGAGCATGCACAGGGTGAGCGTGCTGGGCACTGTACATGGAGGCTGTGGGGACCCGTCCCCTGGGGCGCAGGGCACCCACTGGAGATGCCCATGTTGGCAGGGCCACGTTCCCCCGCTGTGAGCTGCAGCTTGGAGCTGCTCTGTCCTGGATCCGTCGCCCACATCCCGTGTCCGGTGGTGGGGCGGGAGCGAGCACCAGCCCCAAACGCCCTTTCTGCTCAGGTGCGCAGCTCTTCCGGTGGTGGAGGCCGGGATCATCAGTGCGGGGGAGACCACCAGCCCTTCCTCCCCCATTGTCGCTTCAAAGTGGACAGAGGAAGAGGATGGGGCTGGAGGTGCATGGGGGGGTCACCGAGCAACCAACGCACATTCCAGGCGTGCGCACAGCTCCCCCAGGTGTGCACCCCCATACTCGCCCATCCCTATAGCGGGTGTGTGCATGCGCAAACCCCCAGGTGTGCAAGCACATGCCCTGTGTGCACACTTATGCATGTATAGTGGGTGTGTGTATGCATGTCCCTTGGGGGGACACCTGGGGTGGCGCTGGTGCTGGAGGGGGGTCCCCCAGCTCCAGTCACCCTGGGAGGGATGGAGGGGAAGGCAGGGATGGAGGGGGAGACGGTGGCATGGCAAGCGCCAGTGGGTCAGGGAGGTTAACCTGAACAAATCCCCTCATTGACTCCCTGCCTGTTCAACAACCACCGAGTAACAAGGGGCTGAGCATGGGGGACGCGTGCTCGCTGGGAGCCGGGACCCACCCCCTGCACCACAGTCCCCAGACGGACGGATGTAGGATGGCGGGATGGGGCCACGGACGGTGCCCGCGATGGCACCATGCAGCACGTTTCCTCTGGATACGTGGCTCCAACCCTTGGGCGAGCCATGCCGGCACCCCGTGTCTCAGTTTCCCCTCCTGCGAAACAGGTTGAGGAGGAGGCTGGGGACCCTGTGAGCCCCCCCTTCACCCCGGGGCCTGGCTGCGGGTGGGGGGCTGCCGTCCCAAGGCCAGCACCACCAGCAAACAGTCCCTCACCTTGCGCGAAGCCAGGTTAATGTTTGCAGCAGGCAGCTCTCCTGGGAGAGGGGGGTTTTAATGACCTGCTGGATCCGCCGCATTATCAGCACTGATTAAACCTGCTGCTCTATAAAGTGCCGTTAAATATTAAGCACAATGAAAGGTTCAGAGGGATTAGCTGCAGCGCTGGGAGAGGGCTCCGGCCAGGGGTGTCCAGCCGCATTGGTGGGGTGACTGCCGAGGCGAGTGAGCCCTCCGGCACCCATCGGGGCTGTGGCTTCAGGGGAGCAGTTCCCCCCCGTGAGCTGGCAGTGCCTTCGAATGCATCCAGCATCCAGGAAAAGCTGTCCTGTAACCATTAACTTATTAATGGCTGGCAACAGAGGCGAGCGGTGACTCACAAGGTCAGGGGGTGGTTTGTGCCCGGCAGGGAGTGAGCTGCCCCCCAGCTCTGGGCATGGGGATGGGGGGGGAACCCGCGAGCCCTCAGCTCCTTTGTGTGTGCCCCATGGTGGGGGGAGTGGTGGGGGGGCTCTGGCTGTGCATCCATTGGGAATGGCCAGTCCCTGTGGTTGCAAGGCAGTGGGGTAAACTGAGGCACCGACAGCTTTCCTGTCCCCCCATCCCATCAGGACACTGGGGAGGACACCCCAGTGTCCCAGTTCCTGGCTGTGCACCATCTCCCTGGGGAAGGAGCCAGGGATCCCCAGCTTGGAGGTGGCAGTGATGCTCCAGAGGGGCGCAAGGACCCCAAAATAGCCCATCGGTGGTCAGCCACCTGCGGCATGCAGCTGCACCCCGGGGGGAGCATGGGGATGAACATTGCCTGAGCTCCCTGCGTGAACAGAGGCCAGATGGAAAAATTAGCAGCACAGATAATCAATGTGGTGCATATTAAGCGGCTTGGGGTTGGGGGGGGAGGTGCGAGGCAGGGGGGAGCTGAGCAGGGTCTGGGATTGATAGGGCTTGTATTAAGTGGATTAAATCCTGGTTGCCAATCTGAGCCCTCGCTTCTGGCAGGAGGTGGCAACAGAACAGGGGCTGGGGGGGGTCCCACTGTGATCGCTTCCCTTGGCAGCGGGGCCGTGGGGAGGGCCATGGAGGGGTTCACCAGGGCAGGGCAGCCTGGAGATGCCTGGGGGGTGGCTTAGCACCTCACCGCATCCCTCCTCTGTTTGGGGGATCAGCTGGGCCACGGGGTGCCAGGGACCCTAGCTCCAGCCCTACAAGCCTCCTGGAGCTGGGAGAGGCGCCTCTCCCAGATGAGTGAGAGGTGCTAACAATGTTATTTAATCGTCGTGAGGAGGCAGGGGAGGCACAAGGTCTATTTGTGTCCCTTTAATAAACCATGTTCAACCTGCTGACCTTTAACCTGCCTGACAAGCCCTATTATCCCCATCCCTTAAGGAATAGAGATGTCGCCATGGCAATGGGATGACGGGAGGGAGCAGGGTCCCCAGAGCTGCACCCAGGGTGGGAATGAGGACACCCTGCTCTGGCTCCACACCAGCACCCAAGTGGCTGTGCCAGGCAGAGGCAGGGTGGCGCTGGGGGTGCCACAGCTTTTGGGGGGGCCGAGCCCCACAGACAGGGTCCCCAAGATCGGCAGAGTGGAGCTGCACTACGCACCAGCAGGATATTGATCCCCGGGCTTGACAGTTTAATACTTCTGTTTATAGAGGAATATAGTTACATCGATGTCATTAAATGAGTTACTAATTATATCAATGCAAACATGATTAAAAGGGTCCTTGCTCATAGGTCACCACAAGCAGGAGCCACTGCTCTTGTTGCACAACTGTCCCCAGGCAAGGCCTGCCCTGCTGCTCCGAGGTGGGCGGCAGGTGGATGCTCTGGGGTGGTGTGTGCCCCTGTGGGGTGGGGGGGTGCCCGTCTGGGGTGGTGTGTTCCCATCTAGGGTTATGCATGAATGTCTGGCATTGTACGTGCCCTTCTGGGGTTGTGCATGTACATATAGGGTTGTCTGTGCCTGTCTGGGGTTGTTCGTGCCCATCTGGGGTTCGTGCCCATGTGTGCATGCACATACAGGGCTGTATGAGGGATTGTGCATACTCACATAGAATCATAGAATAGTTTGGGTTGGAGGGGACCTTTAAAGGTCATCTAGTCCAACTCCCCTGCAGTGAGCAGGGACATCTTCAACTAGATCAGGTTGCTCAGAGCCCCAGCCAACCTGACCTTGAATGTTTCCAGGGATGGGGCATCTACCACTTCTCTGGGCAACCTGTTCCAGTGTTTCACCACCCTCATCGTAAAAAATGTCTTCCTTATATCTAGTCTGAATCTACCCTCTTTTAGTTTAAAACCATTACCCCTTGTCCTATTGCTACAGGCCCTACTAAAAAGTCTGCCCCATCTTTCTTATAAGCCCCCTTTAAGTATTGAAAGGCTGCAATAAGGTCTCCTCAGAGCCTTCTATTCCCCAGGCTGAACAACCCCAACTCTCTCANCATGAGGTTCACATGGGCCCACTTCTCAAGCTTGTCCAGGTCCCTCCAAATGGCATCCTGTCCCTCATGCTTGTCAACCGCACCACTCAGCTTGGTGTCATCTGCAAACTTGCTGAGGGTGCACTCGATCTCACTGTCTATGTCATTGATGAGGATATTAAACAGTACTGGTCCCAATACAGACTCCTGAGGGATACCACTCGTCACTGATCTCCATCCAGACATGGAGCCGTTGACTCATCACATCAGGTTGTGTGTACCCATGCAAGGCTGTGCACACTCATGTGGGGCTGTGTGTCCCCAAGTGAGGGAGGAAGGGACCACAGTGCCCACTCTGCAGGAGGAGGAGGAGGGTGAGTGGCAGGGCCAGGAGCCCTGGGTAGGGGATGGAGCTGGCTCCTTCCTCAGGGCTGGGGGTGTCTGGGGGTCCCTCCATGCCTGGAGGCTGTGGCAGACCACCACCCATGCCACCCCCATGCCACCCCTGTGAAGCTGTGACACCTAGATCCCATAGCCAGCCTTTGCTGGGACCAGCTCACCCCCCATCAGCAAGAATCCCCTAAACCCACCTCCTCTCCAGCCTGAGCATCCCCAAATCTCATTGGATGCCTGGTGCATCCCCAGTGCACCCGAGGGCCCTGCCTGTGTGTCCCCTGTTACTCGGCTCTACTCTTGTCTCTGCTTAAAAGCTGGCCTTTGCTCCCCATTTGATGTAATGTGTTTTTGCATCTCGGTGCTCCGCAGATAAAAGGTTAGAGGTTAACAAATGGTGGAAAAATAGATCCCGGCGCTTGGAGGTCACACCTGTTTCGGGGGCTGGAGGCAGTGGCGGCATGTGCCGGGTGGGATCCTGACTGCCTTGGTGGGAGCAGAAATGTGAGCAGCACCTGGGGGCCCAGTGGAGATGTGGGTGCTGCTGAGCTCAGGGTGCAGGAGCCCACCCACTGGGTTGACGCCCCAGGAAGGTGGTGGCTTCACCCTGCCGTGGGATGGGCAGCAGTTGCCGGTTTTGGGGGGTTTGCTCCTGCTTTCCCAAGCCAGGAAATTGTACAGGGGTGGAGATGGCTTGGCATGGATTAGTGGGGGTGGGAGCCCTGCTGCAGGCAGGGAAACGCAGGCAAAGCCTGGCTCATACAGCCTTCCCATGGCAGAAATCAAAGCAGCCCCCCCTGGAGCTCTGCTCCGGGCCTGACCTAGTTACCATAATCGATGGCTTGAGGAACTCCTGGGAAAGGGCAGGCAATGGGAAGGGGGTGCGGAGCGGGGCAGGGAGCACCGCAGTGGAGGGGAGAGACAGGGCACTGGCACCCAGGGGTCAGGGCGCCCCAAGAGCACCCTGCTGCAAGGAGGGGATGGGTAGGTGGCACCTGCAGGGAGAAGAGACAGGGAGCACCATGGAGCGGCTCGGAGCTGGGCAGTCAGCACCCATGGGTGTGGTGGGAGACAGGCCAGTAGCACCCATGGACTAGGTTAGGGACAGGCAGTTAGCACCCATGTGTTAGATGAGGGACCTGCAGCTGGCACCCATGGGTTAGATGAGGGACTGTGTTAGATGTGTCTGTCTGGTGATAGGATACACCATGGGGTGTCTGTCAGAGCATCCCTGCATCCTCGCGTGTCCCCATGTCCCCCCATCCCCACATCCCCATGTCCCCACAGCCTGACACGTCCCCACAGCCCAGCTCCCTTTATCTGCCCAGTGAAGGATGTGCTGTGTGGAGCACCCTTTCTATTGGTTTTTAACAGCCTTTCCCAGCACAATTGTTTTTAAACAACTCTATTTTGTGCCTGACTTTGTTTTTCAGCTTGCATATCTTTGTATATATTTTGGAAATCCATTCTGGACTGCTGAGTTTTGTTTCTTTTCAATGGCTTTAAATTCTTGCTGGGCTGGCTGGGATGAATTGGTGTCTATAGCACCTTCAATTGGTGCTAATTTTTCCTTCATATGCTCTGACTTTTACTGTTGGGCCATCAATCTGGCAGGCTCCAATTTGTCATGATCACCCAGGCGCTGTGCTGGAATCAGGCAAGTCCCGGCTTTCACACGGAGCTGGTGCTTCATGTCCCTGGTGTAGGGGCTGCGCTCACCTCCCTGGTGCCGTCCCTCAGCTCAGCTTTGGGGTTTGTGTCCGCATGTCCAGAGCTGTGTCCATCCAACGCACATAAGTATCCACACAGCCATACATGTGCATCTGTGCAACCATGTGCATGCTCACTGGCTTGTGCATGCATTGGTGCACCCACAGACTTGCTGGGACATATGTGCACCAGTGTCTGCACACACGGCGCTGCACACGTGGTTTTGTGCTCATGCACTTGCACAGTGCACACACATCTGGCTTTGCACGCACGCACCCGTATCCCGCTGTGGGAAGTCCTTGTGCCTCGCAAGGATGCGCCGCTGCCGTGCTCACACCCTGGTCCCCGTGCGCAGCCGAGGAAGATGGATTTGGGGTCCCCATGCCCGGCCGAGGGAGGAGGATCTGGCAGCGTGTCCCTTTGTGGAGGCGCCTTGAGCTGTCCCCGGCCATCGATTAGGCCCTGTCTCATGGTGACACAGCTCAGGCTGTGCTTATCAGGTGGTCAATAGCCCTGTCACCCCAGTCGTGTGGGGCAGCCCCGGCGCATGCGGCTCCCTCACCGGCACCCAGCACCGTGGCCTTGCCAGCTCGCCCTGCCCTGGGACGGGACCAGCATCTCCCCCACACAGGTGGATGCGCATCCCTGTGGTTGAGGATGCTGAGCCCACGCTGGGACCTGGTGAACACTGGCACTGGGCAGTGCTGGGAGGCTGCTGAGCCAGAGCAGGGCTGAGCATCCTGGTCCCGGGGACCTACTCAGGGGCCTGGGATTTGCTGCTGCTCCGTCTACATTGGCATCATCTTCCTGGCTGAAATGCCATCGTCCCTTCACCTAGCAAGGTGAGGGGCAGGGAAACTGAGGCACAGATGCAGAATTTCTGCAGCAAGGCTGCAAAACAGTCAGTGGTGCATGGGCAGCCCATGCCAGCCCCTGGGCACAGGGAGAGCCCAGCGCTGCTAGCACAGAAGGTGCACTGGGGGGTCCCGTCTGTGGTGCAGGGAGAGCCTCTCATTGCTGGCTGAGTGGGCAGGTGAGGCCAGGGGTGATGCTGGGTCCTGGCACAGGCAGGGGCCCTGATCCTGGCATTGACCCCCTCTGCCTCGTGTGCCCACGTGTGCCAGCAATGCTAACCCCTCTCTCTCCCACCCCCAGCTCTATGAACTGGATGAGGACCCGAAACGCAAGGAGTTCCTGGACGACCTCTTTGGCTTCATGCAGAAGAGAGGTAAAGGTGGGTGGCTGGGGTGGGCGCCACTGGCACCCTTGCCCCGGCTGCCTGGGGGGGCTGACAGCAGGGCCACTTGGGCACTGAGCTGCTGCAGGTCTCTGTGAGCCCCCCAGGCAGGTCCTGCAGGGCCTCCCCCCTCCATATCCTTATGGGTGCCTTCAAATGTGCACACCACATCCCACACACACATGCACGCCTGGGTCAGCGTGCATGCACACATGCACACACTCACATACACAAACTCATGCCCTGCAGATTTGCCCCCGTTTCTCCAGGCGGACCCCCCCACAGGGTGCCTGCTGGCTGGAGGGGCTCCCCTGGGCCCCCCGAGATGGAGCTGGTGGCCCATTGCCGATGCCTGTTAGGGATGCCTGTTAGTGATGCCCATTAGTGATGCCCAGCAGGGATGCCCAGTAGCAATGCCTGGTGGGGATGCCTGTTAGCATACTCCTTGGTGACACCCGTTAGTGATGCCCCTTAGCAGTACCCAGCAGGGATGCCCATTAATTAGCAGTGCCCATTTGCAGGGCCTTTTAGTGATACCTGGTGGGGATGCCCTTAGGAGTGCCCATTAGCAATGCCTGTTAGCGCTGCCCATTAGCAGTGCCTGGTGGGGATGCCCATTAGCGGATCCTCTTAGCAATGCCCTTGATGCCACAGGAGTGCGGTCAGCGATCTGGGCAGTGCCAGGCACCCAGGGGTTAAGGGCCCGCCAGCCAGCCCTGCTGCATTGGAAATCTTTGCTATTGGTATGGGGGGCAAAGCCAGCTCCCAGGGACTCGATAAATGCTTTAACGTGTGCCCTCCCCAGCCGGGCTTGTGACAATTAAAAGTTGCCAAGCACGGGCATGTGGCTGGCTGTACTAATTAGAGCCTTTTGCCAGTGTGTGGATTAATGAACACACCACTTGATAGCCAGTAAACCCTAGGCAGAGGTTAATGCCGAGCTAATTAACGGGAGAAGGCTGGGGGGGGGAAGCAGCAGGGCTGGCTGTGTGCGGGGCGAGGGTGGGCAGAAAGGGGCAGTTGCCCCCAAGCCATGCCTGTGGGAAGGGTGGTGAGCAGGGCAGCAGTGACCGGCTTTCGGGTCCAGTTGAGATCCCACAAACTTGTGTCGCCTGAGGCTGTGCCACAGGGGGCTGGTGTGGCCGTGGGGCTCATGCCAGAGCCTGGCTGGAGGTGGGGGGCTGGGTACTGCCCCACAGGTGCCCCCCCCCGGTCCCCCTGGCCCCAGTGATGGGCTGTGGGGCAGGCTGTGGGGAACAGGCAGGAGCATTGGTGCTGCCTTGGCCCCACCCAGCATCCATCAGCTACAGGATTCATGGGCTGCTCCACAGCTTCATTATCTCTCTCCAGAGCTAATTAACTCCCTTGCCATTGGGGCCAGGGCTAATTAAGCGTGTGCCTGGTGGTGCGGGGAGGGAGTCTGATGCTTCCCTGCAGTGCTGCTCCTCATCCCTCTGTATCTGGCTGTCCTGCTCCTATCCCCTCCACCCTGTGCCTCCCCCAGGGGAGGGCAGGTGGGTGTGCGTGTGCATGCACCTGTTGGAGGAGTGGGGGATTTTGGAGACGGATAGCAAAGAGAAAGGGGACGGGGGGGCTGCGGGACAGGGGCAGCATCCCAGGGGTCCTTGGGGTGGCAGGGGCCATCGGGAGCTGGCTGAGAAGCGGCACCCATGAGCCAGTGGGGGTGCTGCTGGGGCACCCAGGGATGCATGGGCAGGGGGCTGCAACCCCTGGGCTGTGTCCCCAGGGTGGCAGCAGGCCAGGGGGGATCGATGCCTCCAGGGTGAGCCCTAATGAAAGGAGCCACATCCCCCCTGCTGTCTGTCAGGGCAGTTTTGGCAGGGTGGAAAATTAGTGGGGCTAATCCCCCTCCCACTGGGGAGGACATTGGGGACCCCATGGCATGGCACTGGGACACCCGGCCCCAGTGGCATGTGGGGGTGACTGCTGGAAGGGATCTGGGGGAGCAGGGATGAGATGGGGGTGATGCCATCACCAGGACAGACATGGGGTGCAGGCAGTGGGGCACATCATCCCCATGCCCCAACCTCCGTGGCACCCCCGAAAGTGGCGAGCTGGAATGTAGGGGGACTATTTCTGCATTCGCTCGCCAGGGGTCTGCAGGGCCCCCTCATCCCCTCGCGGAGCCAAGGGCCCTGCCGATAACATGGGGCCATTAATCAATCAAGGAGCTAATTGCAGCGCCACAATGGCCGCAGCACCTCCCTGGGCTTTTGTGCCACTTGCCCTAGCCAGGGCTGGGGCCATCACTCTGCGGGGATGCAGACAGGTCCCTTTGTCAGCAGGACGGGCTCTGTCTGCCCGCCCCACATGGCCCAGAGACTAATGGTGAACCGCTTTCATTAGCTGCCATGGCTGAGGAGGGGGGAAGAGAAAAGAAGTCCGTGGGCCATTGATCAGGGGCTGAGACCCTGCAAACGTTGGCAGCTGCCGGGGTGATGGGGAGCCCTCAAATCCGGCCCCCCTGAGGTGATAGGGCCAGTGCCGGCAGCCCCTGGGCAGGGCTGGGAAGGGACTGCCAGCGGATATTGAGTCAATATCTCTGCCTTTTTCCCAGGAGGATAAACTCCTCTCCCCCTTCACGACTGGGCGAACAACACAGACACAAAAAAAAAGTTAAATGAACTCAGTAAATTAATAAAAAGAGCTCATTTTTCAGGCTTATGCAAAGAAGCCAAGCCAATATCAGGGCCATAAATTAGGGATGCTGGAGGACGGTGGTGAGTGGCGGCTTTGTTTGAGGGGCGAAGCGTGGCCGTGACAGCCTCCCCTGGCCAAATGGATGGCTTTCTGATACCGCCCACGCCCCGTCACCCTGCAGGAGGAATAAATACAGGGTGGGACGGGATGGGATGGGACAGGACAGGATGGGATGTTCATCCCTCCTCTGCCCCGCTGCAGCCCCCAGCTGCTGCCTGGACCATTGCCCCGAGGTGCCATGGGGCAGAGCAAGGCTGTGGGACTATTTGGGGGTGCTGGGAAAGTGGGGAGGGGGTTGTAAAAGGACCCGGTGGCTGTGGGGACCATGCTGGTCCATGCTGGGCTCGCAGAGTCCTGATGACCCTATGTCCCCTTGCCCCATGGCCTTGGTGTGGCGGGTGATGCTGGGGGGCCAGNGGGGGGCTGCTGGGGGGATCTGTGGGGTGGGGAGTCTCTCTGGGGACTCATGGGGGAGTCCCTCTCTATGGGGCTCTGAGTGGGATTTTTAAGAGAGAGAACCTCTCCATGGGGAGGTTATAGGGTGAGTCCCTCCAGAAGGGTTATGGGAGGAGTCCCTCTTCAGAGGGGGTTATAGGGTGAGTCCCTCTATAAACTGTAGGGGGTGGTCTCTCTTTATGGGGCTCTGAAAGGGGGTAACAGAAAGAGTCCTTCTAGGATGCTCTGGGATATTTTGGGGGGAGATTCTCTATAGGGAGCTCTAAGAGTTGAGGGGGAGACCCTCTCTGAGGGGCTCTGAAGGAGGCCCTTTGCCCAGCCCACCGAGCCTCCACATCCCAGCTGAGAGTGTACCTGGCACCCCGCCCCACCGATAGCTCCATCGATGGGAACCCCATGCCAACATGCCGGGGTCTGCCCTGCTCACAGGCACGGCGCCGCTCTCCCAGGCACCCTGGGGTCCTGCCTGCACCCTCCGTGCCCATGGGTGCTCACCCGGGCATGGAGAGACAGGTCTCCCCTCGGAGGACAGCTGGTACCTGCAGTGGTGGTGGGGACAAGGTGGGGGCCATGTCCCCGGGGAGCGAGGGTCTCTGTGGATTCTCCCTGCACCCTTTTCTCTCTCCTGCGCGTGGCTGGAAGGGACACCCGTGAACCGCATCCCCATCATGGCCAAGCAAGTGCTGGACCTGTACACGCTCTACCGGCTGGTGACGGACAAGGGTGGCCTGGTTGAAGTCATCAACAAGAAGATCTGGCGGGAGATCACCAAGGGCCTCAACCTACCTACCTCCATCACCAGCGCTGCCTTCACCCTCCGCACGCAGTGAGAGCCTGGCGGTGGCGGCGGGTGGGAGGCACCCACCCTGGGGCACCTGCTGGCTCAGATGTCCCAGAGCCCCCACCGGGGTGCAGCATGGGGTGCTCCAAAGGGGGATGGAGGGCTCTGCCCCTTCCTAGATGCCATCCCCACCCCGGTCCCCATTTAGCGCGGGGCTGGCTGGGAGGCACATGATGCTGGGTCTCATCCTGGGTCTCTCCCCGTGCAGATACATGAAGTACCTGTACCCCTACGAATGTGAGAAGCAGGCATTCAGCTCTCCCAGGGAGCTCCAAGCCGCCATCGACAGCAACCGGCGGGAGGGACGGAGGCAGACTTTCGGCACGGCGCTCTTCAACTACTTGCCGGCTGGCACCCCAACCCTGCTGGGCTCCCCCAAAATGCCTTTGCCGGCTCTCAGCATCTCCACGCACAGCTGCGGCCAGCTCAGCCAAGTGCACGCCGTTAAGAAAGGTGGGTGAGGACCACAGCTGCCCCGCAGCAGGCGTCTCCCCCAGGGATGAGCACCACTCTGGCAGCAGGGATGTTCCCCAGCTGCTCTTGCCCTTTTTGCTTGGGGAAAAAAGGAACAATTTTGTACATTTAGTCCCTCTCTGGGACTGAGAAAGCTTTATTTCTCCTGACTTTGGAGAAGGACCAAGCCCAGATGCTGGGTGTGGTGGCCCACCCTTGCTACTGGGATGGAGGTGGCACCAGCTGGGGATGGTGAGATGGGGTGGTGACGGGGAGACCCACTGAGCTCTCCCGGTTGTTGCAGAGGACAGCGTGCTGGCAGCACAGGTGCCGGGGAGCATTGCTATCCCAGTGGGACTGGCCAGCCACTACCTCGCAGCAGCCCAAGCAGCAGCTGCCTTGCAGGCAGCAGTGCCGGAGCAGCTGCAGGAGAAGCTGGAGGTGGGGGAACCCCCAGAGAAGAAGGTGGCCCTGATGGCAGAGGAGCAGCAGCGGCTGGTGCAACACGCACTGCAGCACAACCTCCTGGCCGTGGCCTCCCAGTTCCCCATGAATGTCAAGATCTCCAACCAAGGTAGCGGGATGCAACTCCCCAGCTTGAGTCACCCCATCCCTTGGCACCCCAGGAGGGAGCTGCCGTGGCCAGAGAGGAGCAGGGCTGCCCAGAGAGGCCGGGGCTCTGCTTCTCTCTCTCGGGCAGGTTCTTGTTTCCGTTTCTCTTAATGCTCATATTGGTATTTCCTTTCCCCAGATGACAGACAGGAGACTGCATTGAACCTGTCCACCAACGGCATTAGCAGTATCAACATGTCAATAGAAATAAATGGAGTTGTCTACACAGGTAAATAGAAGGGCCGCTTGGCCCGTGTAATTGCGGCCGGGAAATCCAATAACTTATAGCCACTGCCTGGCCAGCAAGTCCTTCCTTCAATCTGATGTCTTTACTATAAAATCCATTGTAATGAAGTGGCAGGGCCTGGGGAGAGGGAGCAGGCGAGGGAGGGAGTCAGCAAGGCTGGAAATTGGCCCCCAGGAGGGCCAAAGTGGGGGAGGGATGGATGGATGAACAAACTCAGGCTGAGGTGCAAAAAGGCACCTGGGGTCATCCCCCTCCACGGGGTCCTGCAGGCAGGGCTTGAATTTGGGGTCACCCCAATGCTGGTGTGCCCAGAGGGTCTCTGGATGGGTGCAGGGGTTGGCTGGGTGCAGAGTGGGGCGTTGGGAGCAGGGGAAGATGTTGGGGTGCTTTGCTGGAGCAGAGGCTCCTTTGGGGTGCTGGTGTGCACCTACCTGGCTAAGCAGCTCAACCTGTGCCCCCCAGCTCCCTGCCTGCCTCACTGAGACACCCCCAATTAAAATCAATGGCTTTTCCTTCAGGACATAAATATTTAACAAGCTGGAAAGGTCAGGGCTAATCAGCATGTGGAGCTGCCAGCCAAATGGTCCCAGGCCACCCCGCAGGCTGCCCCATGCGGGTGAGAGCAGCTGGGCTGGGGGAGGCACTGAGGGTGATGGGGAGGGTGGCCTGGGGGGGGCTGGAGCCCCCAGGGGTGCTGGTCCTGCCCTCCCCAGCCTGGGTGCTGGGTGCCAGGCGAGCAGAGCCCCCAACCCTGGGTTTGCCCTAACCCCCTTGCTCTTGCTCCCCAGGCATCCTCTTCGCCCGCCAGCCCCCGGCCTCCCTGGCACCCGGTGGAAGGAGAACCCAGGGCTGGCCGAACCTCGTGCCTGCCCTGAATCCACTGCTCTCAGCCCCCTCACACAGCCACACTCCTGCCAGCGCCTCACCGTAGGGGAGATGCCCCCCCCTCAAAAGCAGCTGGGGGTCCCCAGGGCCTGGGGGGCTGAGCCGTGGGACCCAGCTGGGTCACCAAGGTGGGATGGGGAACCCGAAGGTGCCTCTTGCTGCAATACTGAGCTGTGTCCGTGCAAGGCTGTGAGCATCCACATGGGCCCTTTTGTCCCTTACCCCCACGTGTGGGGCCCCTTCCCCACATGTGCCCTACGACACACGCACTGTCCTTCCCAGGTGCTGCCCCAGGTGACTCCTCCGTACAGCTCCTGCCTGCCCTGCTGCCTGGGGCACCCCCAGGCCCCGCATGCTGCATCCCCTACACACTGCAGACCCTATACACACCTCGATGCACACACTGCATCCTCCGCATATTGCAACGCTCTCAATGCACACATTGCATCTCTTACACACTGCCTCCCCTATACACATCTCTATGCACACTGCGTTCCCTATACATGCTCTTGGTGCATATGCTGCATCCCCTACACACTGCATCCCCTATACATACCCCCAATGCACACACTGCATTTCCTATATACACCCTTGGTGCCCACATATACATCCCCTTGCACACCCTCAGTGCAAACACTGTGGCCCCTACACAGTGCAGCCCCTATAGACTGTAGCCCCTATACACTGCATCCCCTATACACTGCAAACCTCCCTATGCAGCCCTTCTGCGCTGCCTGGGCTCACTGCTCCCACCCTGAGACACACCCAGGGTCCTGGGTGCCACCAAGCCACCCTGCGCTGGGGGCACCTCAGCCCCCCAGGTCCCCAGCTCAGGGGGGTCACCCTGAGGAGCAGATACTGGGGAAACTGGTAGGACTGGTGGGGGTGAGATGTGACAGGTTATTAGGTGGGGTGGAGCTTATTGGGGTGGGGCTGGTGGTGGGGCTTAATGCCAAGGGGTGGGGTTTGTGCACTGGGAGGAGCTTGTTGGTGGGGGCAGGGCAGGGAGGCCCAGCAGTGTCCCCTACCACCAAAGACCGCCCAGATGCCGGGGTCCCCAGCCAGGGGGCAGGGAGACAGAGGGCACCGTGCCAGGCACTCCAAACTACCTCGCTGGGGCTGGGTGGGCACCTCCCCCACTCGCTCGCACCCCTGGGTGCCAAAGCAAAGCTCACCTCTACCTCAGCACGGGGGGCTGGGGCTCGGTGCCGTTGGGCTCCCCCTGGCACCCCTACCGCAGCCGCGTGACTCTGTGTATCTATTCAAGGAAATGAACTGCTGAACCAAACCGGTGTTGAGGGTGGTATGTGTGACATGGTGCTACCTGCCAAGCTCCAGTGCCCAGACTGGGGACGGTTTGGGGGTGCAGGACACCCCCACAGCCTGTGATACCCTGGGGTAGCAGCTATAGTGCCTGAGGTTTCACAGCCTGCCTCACCTTTGCCTCCAGCACAGGGTCACCCCAATTTCTGGGGCTCTGGGGTGCAAACAGGTGCCCTGCACCCACCAAAACCCTCAAGCATGGGCTGGAGCAGATTGGGCACCAAATCCAGCCGTGCTAGCCAGGCCGTGGGGCTGCTTGGCCCCACAAGCTGCCCAGCAGCAGCTCAGCCATGGGTGGGGGACCTCATTAGGCTGCCTGTGCCAGGCATGGGGCAAGGGGCATGGCTGTGGGGCCGCTAAGACCATGGTCATGGGGCTGTGAGGTTGCACCAGGCAAGATGTAAGAGGTGCTGGGCCAGTCTGGCACCCAGGCAGCACCGACAGAGGGCATGGATGACCCAGCTGGAGCTGGAAGGGAGGCACAGGCACACACATGGGTGCTCA
>WAAD01043220.1:6942-17248 GCA_013389945.1 Fregata magnificens | reverse complement strand
GGGGAGATATCAATATATTAACTGTCTTCATAGCTACTTCCTCATTATAACATCCTGTCAATTAATTTGGTTCCACTAGAGTTAAGAGCCACTTCAGATCCATGAAACCAATACATAAAACTACTTCTCCTATTTCTATTAGCTTCATTTTTTGAATGACCGTAATGAAATTAAAAACATAAATTGACTACAGTTCAACAGCTAAACATAATGCAACTATTTTTTTCATTTGTAATGAAGTTAAGGCACTTAACTGTTTACTCACCTGCAAAACTACCTTCTGAAAGCAATATCTACCATATCACCAAGTTCACAATTGATACATGTAATATAATACATTGTAATATATGTAACGTAATATAATTACATTACATTCACATCTTCAGAGGCATATATTACAGAATTTTATGCTGCAGCTTAGAATTATTCTGGTTTTATTTTAGCTAAAGAAATGGCATGAGAGTAGGCAAGTATCAAAACAGACATCCATGGGAGCATGGAGGATACCTTACTTTCACAAAACAAGTTACAAATGATTTCATTTAAGATGCATTCCACAATTCACCCTGGTGGGTGTGGAGTTAAAGGGCTGTTTAACTGGTAACGAAGTCTGGGCTAATTGTACCATCATCCAGAAATACATTAAAATATTTAACTGAAAAGTAGGTGTTATAAAACAATGCTGCATTTTAGATTTCCCAAGTGTTAAGTTTTCCTTGCACAGGAAGCAAATCTAAGCAAATATTAAAACAGAGTGAACACTGGGCTGATTCAAAACAACAATTTTCCCCAACTGCAAGATCAAGAATAAGATGAAGTGGAAGTCATCAGTGTTTACTCAGAAGAAAAATTAACCAGCCAAGAATACCCTTTATCATGAAGTGTTTATGTAAAAATTTAACTTCTTCTTAATTGGAATGTCAAATATAACATTGCAAAATCAACTTAAAACACTTAAGCATCACTAGTTATAGCCACAGTACACACAGACTTTTGTATGAACAATTTTTCCTCACCAAGTAGATATTACATATGCTGACTAAATTGTAACCAAAAAGAAAAAAGTACAATTGTAGTTGCTATCCCATAACTGATGTGAGTTACCAAGTGATTAGAATACGCAAGTATTTCCTAAAAGGAGGCTGAAAGCCAAAGTTTTTCATCACTACAAAGAGGTCCTGTAGGAGAAACTTCTAACAAACATGCAGTCTTTTATACGTGTTATGAATGTTGCTCACAATCAGAATAGTTTAATGTTTAAGATTTCCCCAACGAAGTTCTGGCCTGTCCACACGTACAGCACTTAAACATACAAAACATGAATAAAGAAGCATCAATGAAACTTCCTGGCATGAAACCAGGCTCCATAGTTTTCCAGCTCTCCATGTTTTCCAGCTAGTACTTTTATACAACCTGGAGGCCATGTACTGTAAAACAGGAGCAAGATGAGGCAGACTTGAATGAAGACAGACGCTTATCATTTGAATACACAGAGTTCTGACTGAGGAAAACAATATACATTATACCAGACAATTCGAATATTTTAATCAAAAGTTTAAGAAACTGGTCATCTGAACAAACCCAAATGGATTAAGAAAAACTGCTTTCCAGTTAAATCCCCTGACCCAAGTCCACACACAGTAACTCTTAAGCTACAGTGCCCGCTTTCATCAAAAGATATCTAACAAAAACTACTATTTTATTTATGTACTATAAACCCAAAGGTCAGAATCTTGTTAGGGACACAACGGGCATCACAGTGAATAGGAACAAACAAGAATAGTTGGTTCTTACCTAAAGAACACACAAGTTCCCCTACAGATAAACAAATGTTTAGTAATTCAGAAAGGGCAGGGGGGAACGAACACAAAGACTCCCTAAGTAAATCAAAAGGATTATAACAATCAGCACGATACACAGAAGAGAAACAAAGCCTGAAGAACCAGATTCTGACATTATATTGTCTTTTTCAGATCTTTTGTATTAATACATTTAGAAGAGACACTTACCAGCTAACCTGCCACAAGTATATCAACAAAACTGCATTTGGCAACACTAGTAAAAGCAGTGTGCTTCATGTCATGTACAAAACAAAACTAATACAAATACTCTGTCATCCTACACAATGCTATGCCTAAATTAGCGAGCCATCAGCCACTGTAGGAAATCGTAATGGGGACAGACGTTTTAGCAGGGCCTGTTGCAAAAGGACAAGGGGTAATGGTTTTAAATTAAAAGAGGGTAGATTTAGACTAGGCATAAGGAAGAATTTTTTTTATGATGAGGGTGGTGGGACACTGGAACAGCTTGCCCAGAGAGGTGGTAGATGCCCCATCCCTGGAAATATTCAAGGTCAGGTTGGACGGGGCTCTGAGCAACCTGATCTAGCCGAAGATGTCCCAGCTCACTGCAGGGGGGGGTTGGACTAGATGACCTTTAAAGGTCCCTTCCAACCCAAACTATTCTATGATTCTATGATAATGTTCGGGAAAAACATTTTTAAATGGTAAACCTTAAATATATTTAATTGACTCTTCAAATGCTAATTTCTATTAACCAAGACCTTAAACTCCCCATCTGAACAGTTACAAAACAGCTCTACAGAAACTCATCTCACCTTTTTTTCCAAAAAACACTACTTACTAAAAATGCTAATTGATTTAACAATAACACCTAATCTCTGGAAAATTAAAGTGGTACCTAAAGAAAGACTCGACGGAAGACAGAAATATCAGACTTAAATTCCATATTCCTCATGGAAGATTTAATAACCCAAAACAAGCATTAGTTCTGGTAATGAGATAAAGCTACTTGATGCCTACTCTACCGAAAGGAGGCTTGTGAAATATTAATGAGAAAAACCCTAAATATTTTAATTAAAAAATAGCATTTAGCCTGGTATCAAAACACAGGCAACCTCACTAAGACAAGTTAATTTCTATGTCTCAGTTTACTGCATTACCATTATTAAAATTTTCCACTCCGTGAGAGCTACTGAAGGAAAACGTCAGCAGCTTACTGCTCACACTAAGAAAAAAACGCTACTCTGAAGGCACTGCCTCTTGAGAGAGAAACCAGATCTATAAATAAGCTTTCCTCACACTAAGCAACAGATCCATTAACAGGTTTCCTCACATCAAAAATACTATTTCTACAGACTCATTTATTGCTTCTTGGGTGTTTTATTCTTTCTTTAAACACAGACCCTTTGAATAAAGACAAACTTTTCTAACCAGAGGAACTTATTTTGGCTGCAAGTCTCAATGCCACCAAGTAAGATCTCAGGATTTAGACAGGTGGATGAGTCCAAAATAGGCACCAAGTAGACAACTGAAACTGAAAGTTAATTTCTTCTTAGTCTGGGTAAATACGTGTACAAACTCCAAGTCAAACTTAACTCCAGTAGCTGAGGAAGAAAAAATGAGAATTATTAAGGCAAACATTAATTTTAGCTTCTTCAAAATATGTAGGGCATTTATCAATTACATTAACAAAGGATTTTTCTAAATTATAAAAGCTTTATTCTTACTTGTTAGAAGATGGAAAATTGAAGAACTCAGTATTTGAGGAACTTAAGTTAGATAAGTAGATTTTAACTTGTGAGCAGTAACAATTTTCAGAAATTACATTAAAAAATATGGAATACAGACTTATTACATCTGCTCTTTAATAGATTTTTTTTTTCATTTTTATCTGTAAAATCCATGAAATAGGAGAAGCAAAGGACACAAATGGACCATTCTATAAACAAGCACACCAGATGCATTGAAAGCCTTCCATTAATAATTGAATAAAAATGGCATCTGTTAAATCCAAGGCCTCATGAAACACTAAGACTGGCAAAAACTGATGTCATTTTGCCATTGCATATTAAGTATCTTTAGAAAAGTGTTCTTTTAGTTTCTTGATCCATTAGTCTTACTGAAAGAAAATCAAGTTATAAACAAAAACAGACAATCTAAAAAACACGAACAAAAATTCCTTATCAATTACTGTAGAAGAGAACAAACCTGGGAATGCTTACAAGTAGTACTGCAACATCTAAATTCATACTGGAGATTTATGCACTGTTGACAGCACATTAAGGGACAAAAATTACTTATGAATGGTCATTTGTTCCATTTGCAACTTCACATGAAGTAAATATTATCAGGTTCTGAAGCATGTTGTGCAAACGTTAGAAGATGATGGCAACAGACTAAAAGATTTTAGTCTCCTAAATATCTATAACATAACACAAAGAAAACTTATCACATTACCCTAAATATTCATAGTTCACACACACTGAAACATTATAAATTAAATGTAACATTGTAATGATTATTCGCTTCATTACTGAAAAATTACCTTAGTAGCATCCTTGATATACATAAAAACATAATCTAGAAAGTCAATTATGAACCATCATAAAATGGTCATGAAATAAATACTTATAACCAAAAAGTATCTTATTCCACAAATGGCTTTGGTTTATGTATACGAACACATAATGCGCTACAAAAAGATGGTTGAGGTTCTGCATTGATTTTTATGCAATGTTTTTTCATACTAAAAGCAGATATGACCGTTAAAATAGTTTTGATATCTGGCAGTGTAATAAAGGGCTGAAAATAATTTATTTAGTTTCTGAAAATAATATACTGCGAATATTTTAAGGCCTGTTAAGGAATTATTATTCTTGCCTAAAGCACCAAATTTAGTATCAAAAACCCTGAGGAACAGAAGAAATGTGAGATTTAAGCATCTGTCTACTGATACATATCACTGCAATACTGGAAAAAAAAAAAATTTAGTGCTACTGCCAAAACTGAGACCACCCACAAAAACACAAACTGCATAAACTGCTTGCTCAAAGGCCTAGCCTATGTTGCTTTATGCATAGCATAAACTTGATCACTGAAGTAAAACCACTGCCAAGAAAGCAGAAATGTTTTGTCAGGTTGGGGTTGGTTTTTTGGGTTGGGGTTTTTTTTCCCAGTTCTACATTTAATGATCTGCCTTTCTCCGAGCTAGTTTTACCTTAAAAAGCTTTTAAGGTGTCAAACATGAACTACTTACTTCTTCCGTGAGTATGTATGCTGGATTGCAATAAGGAGGTAATTCATGTCTCCCAATCAAACTCTACAAAACAGCTTTTATAAAGCAGCTTAGCTTTATAGCAGTTTGTTAAGAAACAGAGACTAGATTCATACAAGCTCACAAAACTTCACCACCATCAGCTTCATTAAGTACACTAGGCTGTCAAGATAAAATAACCAAAATTTGTTATTAATAGAAAACAGATCAAATTTGAAAAGATCCTTGGAAATTTTTATTAATTTATCTATTACTGGAAATCTGCCTTAGCTTAGTTTAGTTTTGAGTAAGGTAGGAAACAATTCTGCATTCAGGTGAAAATTCAAACTTCTTACGTAACTGGGGCTTTTGAGCATAATGGAATCAGAAGACAGAAAAAAAAATGTAGTTACTCAAGAGCCAACAAGTGCAAAATATTCCTGAATTACAGAAGTCCAAGGAAAACTAACTGATAGTCTTCTTTCAAAAATGTCTACTACTTAACTGGCAAGTGAATGTAGAAGTGAGGCATAAGATATACCTCAGTAGGCTCACAATAATAAAGAAATAGGAAGCTACATTTATAAACTGCTCCAAAGAAGGACAAAACTCTTAGAACAAAGACTAAATGGGTTTTTTCCAATCAAGTTTCTGGCATTTCTGAAGCTATGAACTTTGTTGTTGTTTTGGGATGTGCTTTTTTACTCCCTTGCTCTGATCTGTCTTACAGCTTTTGATCCAAGTCCACTACAGTCTGTGCTGTTGAGGCAATCTCCACTGCTTTAGCGGTTGCCACTTTATACTGATACTTACACAACATACTTGAGCAGCAGAGCTTCTGTGTAAGAAAAATTAAAGCAAAACAACATCTAGAAATAATTCTTGAAAAGACTAGGAGATAAAAAGAAGTATTTAATATACATTTTTACATGAAAGAACAGTAAGCATTCAGAAGTTGAAACAAGACACAGTTCCTTATGTATGCAAGTTACACTTCCTTGGAGGGAAGAGGGCAAGGACACCCAAAAATCTCAACTCCCCCTTTAAACCATCAGTAAGAAGAGCTGTAAGCTGTAGGCCAGTATCACAGCTGTTGTTTCATTAACTACAATACCCACCTGACACTATATTTTGCAGCGTTACTACAGAATTAAATCTGTGCACCATAAAACTAAGACTACAACCCCTACATATTTTGGTCTCTTTTGTAGACACATGAAAACTGTTTTAATACACTATATCTAAATCACTCTCTTTTCACTCTTCTAGGTTGGTGACATGAATAAAAGGAGTTCCTAGAACTGGAATTATTTGGTTAAAAGGCTCTGATGGAGATTTAACAATATAAACCTATGTAAGCCATTCACAATAGGATAGTAACCATTGTACAGTTTGAATAATTCATGTATTACTAGCGCTTAGAAGTACTGTATTTTTTTTAAAATATTTGTGCTGCTGAAAAATAAAACATTGCTTCCAATCACCATCAGCAAGCCCCTCTTTTAGCAAGAAATGTGTATGCAAAATAAAAATTAGCAAAATATCACAAGAAAACAAGTTTCCTGATTAAGCTATCATGAAATTAGTATGAACATATATTGTGCTGTAACAGCAGATTTCAACTAACCGACTTTTAGAAAGCAAGGGAAAAACCCTAACCAATACGAAAGTGTTTATCAATAACTTATCTACTAGAAATCACACAACTAGACTAATAAATTGTTTAGGTACCACTAGGCTGCCCATTAGATTAACAATCAAATTCTTAACATACAACATCACCATGAACAAGAATGCTTCAGTAAGAGAAATCCCAACACAGAAAATATTTTTATCATCTGTAACTAAACTGAGTAACTGGTAACTGCACTAAATTTGATTACAAGATGTTTTTCAAAAGTAGTCATACTGAAAAATCAAAGTTTAACAAGTTAGGGAAAAGACACAGAAAGAAACTTTAATACTAATACTGCAGCCTTATATGAGAGGTTCCAATTCTGGTTGTCATTGCACTTACCATTTATGTCCTTCTTTTATACTGAACAGTAAAAAGGGATAGGATATAAGTGAAGGAAGCTTACTTTTCAAAGCTTTTAAGAAACAAAAACAAGGATTAGAAACAATTATTATTTTCCTTCTAAATACACGGTTGGCAGAAGACTTTAGTATAAGGATTATGCCAAAAGTTTATCAAGACCTGATATGGCAAAAACTATCCACCAGTATCCTAAAATGCAATTTTCACCAAGAGGCAACTTTTAAACTCTTAAAACAGAGAATAATTTTTTTCAATGTATGTACAATGGTAATCTGAGACTAGAAGTAACTACCAGATGGAGTCTGTTCACAGTAAACAAGTACCAGTAAGAATAAATCGAAAAAATTAGTTGTATAAGAAACTGTACTAAATTGAAAAAAGATTTGATATATCATTTTGCAATCTCCAGAAATGGTTTACAATTCTTCTCTGCTGCAAAATGCAAAGGCTTTTTCAAACTCCCATTCACACCATACAACTCAAGTAGTTATCTAAAGACATGTTATAAAGAACGCCTATAAAATGATAGGCCATGCTTAGAGTAACATAGCTGCCTGTATTAGAAACAGTTGCTAAAGAAAGTAAATACATAACTTCCAATTTTGTTTCAATTCTTCCTCTTTTAAAGTTCCAAGACCATTAGAAGTAAACCGTAAGTCAACACATGACCAGAATACTAAAGAATAGCCTGAAGACTAGAGAAAACATTTTTTTAAATTATTGTATATGCCACTTCAACTTCGCATGATATTAAAAAAAAACAACACCTGTACTACATATTCCTTTATATAACTCATAACACTTTTGGTAGGGTTGTCACTGCACAGCTACATCTATATATTCTTGCAGTGTATTTATTAGTTGCAGACGAACACACAATTCCAGTAATGCAACTCAGTGGGAAAGCTACACTCTTCCAAAGCATTCTCGCACCTTTACCTTTCCCTCAAAAAAATTTCATCGTATGAAAGTCGCAAAAATTATGCACAGTGATTGAAGTGCTTTCCATTTGAACCATTCCTCTCTTCCCTTCTTACGCTACATTTTTGCCATGTCCAGCACACCAACTTGAACAGTTTCTATTCACACAGACTTCAGAATTTAAAGATGCAGATAAGCATGAGGATGGCCAAACCGTGGCAAGCAATTCAAGCACAGAGGCTAAGTAACATTATCTCAAGACAGCTGCAAGAAGAAAACCAGCAGAGGTTGCTGTGGCCAACATTATCTAGTTTTCCCAGCACCTCAAGCTGCAGGGTATAGGCCACAATCTCCTAACAGCAATGGAATCTGAGGGAGCTACTGCCATCTCAACCCTGTGAATTGGCTCCCCAGCTTCCCCTTCCTGCAGCACTCTGCAGCAAGTAGCATGGGTCTCACAGATCAGCCACAGGAGGGTTTTGACAGGTAGCTTATAGGGTCAGAAAGTCAGGCCACCCCAAAAGGTGCTACATGAAGATATTAAGGTGAAATGAAATTTTGTATTTGGCACTACAGAAGTCACAATCAATAAGTGCTATTTCTAAATTACATCAGACAATTGTTATGTGCTATTTCACAAAGTATGTTTAATAATATATGGGAACACACTAACGGACACTGTGAGTTTTGAATTCTTGATCTTCATCACCCCAAAGAAAAGACAGGCTGAAAGCAGTTTTCTTTTACAGTGTGAGCACATATGGAAATAAATGATTGTTTTCCGCTGCAAGTTTCTCAAAACACAATCAGCACAATTAGCTGATAGCTGTTAGTAACAAAGGAACAATTCTGTTCTTCGCCATCTTTACTAAAAAGACTAAGGGGCAGAGGATGGGAAAAAAAGATGTCCTGCTGAGAACAGGAAATCTTTTATTTTATAATTTCTCTTAGGATGTCTCAGAACATACACAATATATTCTTCCCAACCCTACAGAAAATGTTATGGTGTAGAATGTAAAATAGGTATTTCTTCCACAAAACACAAAATCAGAAAGCAGCTGGGAAACCAGCAGTTTATTTTTGATTCACATATCAAGCTGTACCTGTAAAGGGGAGCAAAACTCCCTCCTGCAAACTACAGTTGTTGTAATAATGTAAGAGAGTATTGTGTGGATCACTTATTCATTGCTTCCTCACTAAGAATAGCTGTAACAGTAAAAGGTATCCTCCTCACATGAAACTAAAGCATTCACAATACAGGCTGCGTTCATTTAACTGCTTTGGTTCATAGAAAAAAAAAAATCATACCCTTGACCAAAATAGATAATCATGAAAATTTAGATGCTGACTCCTCTGATACCACCATTTTGCTAGTCCTACAGGATGAGTCTTCAGAGGCAGAATACACCTAAATTACTAATATAAATACTGTGGAAATTATAGCAGTGCACCTTTTTTTTTTTCCACCTTTATAATCTTTTGGTCTCTTTTAGTAAAGATTTTGAGGTTTTCCTCATCTGGTTCTACAGTAAAGTCAAAGGGGAGAGTGATTTTAGGCTCCATATGAAGCTAACACTGCCCATTTTGTTTCTGAAGTATATTATTCTTAATAAGTTAAGCATAAACCAAACCAAGCAATTCAAACAAGCTTAACAGCCTGAACTGGTCTAAAATTTAAACCTGCAAACTAGGGCACCTTCTTATGGAAGCATCATTTATTCCCATGACCTGCCACTTAGAAAAATTCTATTATTTTATTGGAAAAATTCATTTCCCGAATAAAAAAAGGCAAATTATTATCTGAACACCTTCATGTAACTAGAATGTTACATCACCAGCTTGTAGGAAAAATAACAGTGATGCCATTGTAGAAGAGAATAAATACACTACTAAAGTTGTACCACTCCACTCATGAGAATGATGCAATACTGAAGGAAAAACAGTAAACAAGAAGGTGGCAGCTCAATAGCTAGTATATAAAAATATTACAATTAAAAAAAAATTCTTTCACAATTTCAACTTTTGTCATAGAATTTTACTTACATTGTCCATGAAATTTGGCTTAAATCCTCCCTCCTGCTGTCGTCGTAATTCCTCCTGTTCCCTCTGACGTAGCATCTCTTCTTCACGACGTCGATGTTCTTCTTCATGTCTAGAATATTTTTCAAAAACTATGTCAACTCAGACACTTGACATGTTCAGGCTTGTACTCAGTCTCAGGAGACAAGATCAAGCATATAAAACTGGTCATTATTTAATTTTTTATATAGTGTAAGGCACTAAAGTACTCCA
>WAAD01043219.1:43857-63201 GCA_013389945.1 Fregata magnificens | reverse complement strand
AATAAATGAGAGAGATGATGAGCACTCTGCTTGCCTCCCTCAGGTGCTGTGACTCACCCTCCTGGAAGTGCTTTTTGCTTGAGGGATCCTGGCTGCTAGTACTTTCCTCTTTCTTTCTCTCTCCTGCACCAATGAATAGCCAAAAGCAGACCATAGGACCATAACTGCCAGCCATCTGCTTTCTCTGCAGACTAGAAAAAGCACAAAAAAAATTAGAAATAATTCACTGTGATTGTGTCTTGATTTATTAAAAGTGCTATACTCTGATTTTGCACAAAGAAAGGGGAGCAGGGGAGAAATAGAGAACAAGATAGTTATTATTTTTCACTGCAATTTTCCAACCATAAAGGAATCAGAAAATAGAAAGAAAAATTAAGTAATCTAAGCAAATTCACTATGAGTTTTGCAAACGGATACTCCCTGTCAACTACTCTGATCGCTGCCATATTATTGTCATTATTTTACACGCACTTATGCATGTATCTTTTAAAAGGTAAAAAAGATGCCTATGAAAGGNTATATTATAGGGAATTTAAAGGCAAATTTCAAGTATATTTTCTAAAAAAAATGTAGTAACTATAGATATGTTTTCTAATTTTAAAAATTTTCTCAAAGAAAGAAAGCTGAACGAACATGTGGAGGTGACTGTTGAAAAACAGACTTAGAATGAGGAATAACTTCACCTTCAATGCCATGTTATATATACTTTTCTTTTGTGCACAGAGAAACAAAACCAAACCCTTTCAAGGAAGACCAGAGGACTTTTTTGTTTTGAGTAGAAACAATTTTGCATTCTAAAATTAAGGACAGACCCAAAGGAATATGTAAGCAGGTATTTACAATGATTTGAACTGATTTGTCAGTGCCTTGGAGTGTTTTAAAAGTACTTCAGATGACAACCTACTTTGTTTGGTCTCCCACAGTTCTCTCACCACATAGCTAACTTCACAGTTGCCATTAACCCAGGAACTAGCTGGCAGCTGGGGTAGAAAAAGCTAGAGGGAGACTGAAATTTTCTAAGAGGAACTGTGGTGTTAGTGCTTGCTAGCTAATGAAAGGAGTCTTTCTTTCATGGAAAAAAAAAATCACTTAAAACTCGTTTCCTCTTTATAATATTTTAAAGGAAGTATATGAAACAGATTTTTTTTATATCATTTATAGCTCTACGTATGAAAAATTTCAGTGTTTTATTTGTCTGTTATTTTAAAATTTCAATGACATCTTGAAAACAAATAAAGATTCAGAAATAAAATGCAGAAATTTTTAGTAGTGCCTGGTTGTTCCTGTTCAGTTTATATATAGTCAACAGCTAATCTTGTTTATGAGAAAATGATGGAGCAGTTTGAAAGTAACAAATATTATAAATAATTCAGAATATGCATTTATTGGGGGAAGTTAACAATAAAGGGTTTTGAAGCATTTACAGAAAGCTAGCCAATCAAATTAGCTATCAATACAGCATTTATGAATCTGTCATTTTTCTGGATTTTTCATACTGTGCCAGAAAACTGCTATTCAGTTGCTCTTAGCTTTTGAACTCTTTCAGTTAAGGCTTGCAACTGCAGGAATTAAGATTTAGCTTTAGCTCATTATAGCATTTTTTCACCATCATCTTTCTTTGCTGGCATTCCTTCCAAAACACAGGAATAGTAAATACTGATTAAAAAAACTTGAAAAAACTGTAAGAACTGTAAGAGTTTCATTATTATAGGATAAGATGTCAAGTAAGAACTACAAAAAAGCAAATTTAGTCAGAAGTGTCAAAAAGGAAAAAAACCCACACAATCTTTCAGACAATGAAATGTGTTAGAAAGTAAAATAGACTGTGGCTTCAAATGATGGAAATTATGTCACTGAGATGGGTGGATGAGATCTTTTGGCCAAAATGTTTTCAATGACAAAAAAAAAAGAAAAGTGGGTAAAAGTGTTTAAATATGAAGTCAGATTATTTTGTTTATCCTCAAGAAAATCAGTCACTTCAAAATTTGCTTCAGTTTTAGCTAAGTAAAACAAATCTTTCTGTCAACACTTCTCCCTCCTCCAATCTTTTGCCATGTTTGGGCTTAAAAGTAAATTTGATCTTGATTTCAGCAAAGAATCTGGAATATTTCTATTTTTTTCCCAACTTAAAATTGTTCTTTGTATTAGTATTGCTTGATTACTGCAAATAAACATTATTCTTCTGTCTCTGGATGCCCTCACAGGAAAAGCTGCTGCTCACACTGATGAGATCACAAACAGGTGTCCGGGAAACTTTGAAAGATCATCCAGTTCTCAGCAGATCTCAGGCCAAAGAAAGCTCATATGTGTGATGTGCTATTGTGTTTCAAAAGAAACTGCCCAGGTGTTGAGAGGCAAGACTAAGAGAGAGTGATCAGCAGCTACTTACGAAAGATTAGAGCAGGATGTTGCTGGATGAGCATTTATCTCTGAAATTCTTCTTGATATTCCATTGGGATAAAAGCGCTGGTCTGCACCTTTAGCATCTGGAGGGGCAACAGCCCAGTAATAGCTTATTGGTCAGACTGAGAGTCCCTCCTTGAAACAATTATAATGAGATGAGGTAAAACATCAGAATATTGTATCTCTCATCAGCAGGAAAAAAGTTGAATTGCTTTTTCCAATTTCTGGTTTCATTAATTATACAAAGATGAAAACAAGTATGTTCAAAAATGTCTAATATTCTGGAACAAAACAACACTGTTTTTGCAGATTGATTATCACATCATTGTGTAATAGTACTTGAAATAAGAGCGATTTTATCTCCCATTCTTTTGAGGAAATACTGAAAGTTAAGGTGTCTGGTTTTGTTAAAAATTACAAGAGGAACATGTGAAATATTACAGAGGAATGACCAGTTCAACTGAACATGTTTCTTGTTTTAATATAGTGGTCTGAAAATGAGTATTGGTGCTGTGTTTAAACTGATTTTGTAACATTTGACACTTCAAAAGTTTCATTTCTCATCATTCTATTCTGCATTTCCCAAATTACAAGTAATGCTTTTGAATCATTATAAATATTTTCTCAAACATTATTTGTACTACCCAATGAATTTGCCGACGTGCATAGATATATACATATACATACAAACCTTCACACACTTGCAACATATTGTTCTAGTAATGGACAGAGGAGAGAATAAACTGGAAAGAAAAAAATTACAGAAGTATGATGATATAAAAAGTTAAGAGTTTCTACAGCAACATAATACACTTGGCATTAAAGGCACAACACTGAGAAAACTGCAACTTGCAGAGAATATATCTGTATGTTGAAATGAGACAGTTTACCATTAATTTATCAAGTATTTAATTTACCCATAGATTTGTCAAGTCATAAAGCCTAAGGCCATAAGAAATTATTAAATTGCCCAGTTTGACCAGTAAGTCACAAACCATTACATTTTGCTTCACTAATTCTATATTGAAAACAGTAATTTTTCTTTCCTCTGAAACGTATTTTCTAGAACAGTAGCTTGCTTGTATCTGAAGTCATCAAGATATTTTAAATACCTTGCTATCTTCATTAATGTTTCCATTTGTGTTTCAATTATTTTCATTTGTCCAGTTTAAGCCTTCAACCATCTTGTTTCCTTCATTCTAATAGAATATTGCTTATCCTTTTATTCTTCATTGCTTTCAGTGTTTATGAAATATTACATCAAAAGTCAGTGTCTGGTTTCAAAAAGTACACCTATATGAGTAAAACAATATCAGGGCATGAACGTGACCACTGGTGTGTGGTTGTCCATTCCATTGCTATTAACATAGTCTCTGGAAGGCTTTCAACCAAGGACAACTAATATTCTCTGATACAATGCCTGAGTAAAGTCCAAGGATCAAAGGCATCAGCAAAGGATCATTTCTAGTGCTCAGTTTTGTATGCAGCCACCCTGTTCCAGAAGGCAGAGAGTGTAATAGTATGAGTCATGCCTTGCCAAGTGATATGGATTATCAATAACATCCTTGTGCAATAAAGTGCACTTCTGTGGTTGTGAAGTCAGTTTGTAAAAATGATGAGAAAAGATTAGAACTGGGTTAAAAATGGTTAGGAAAGTGAATCTGAAATGTTTTTTATCAAAATTAAAGAATCATATTTTTCACTTGAGTTACACTCAGCATATAATGAGATATTGTGCAGTTAATTTCTCCTCCATTTGAAATATGATTTTCAAGGATATCTGCAAAATATAGGATGTAAGTGTTGCTGATGGCCCAGCAGGACACCACTGTTTAGAAGCCAAGACAAAAACATTAATAATAAAGAATTCAGGAGAGACAATGCTTTTGAGTAAAGTCATGTTTAATGAGATTATTAGTATACAAAAAAAGGGCTTCCAGATATAGCATACAGGAGGATTATACAGAAATTCAGGATAGCAAGAGTCAAAAAAAAAAAAAAGAAGAAAAGAAAAAAAAAAGGCATGACTACATGAAACTAATTTCTGTCAAAGAATAAAAGGATCTTTTCAGCCACATAAATGCTAGCTCCAAACACAGGGCTGAATCTGAAAAGATCCCTACATCCACTCAATGTTGTCATAGGCATCAGGACTGACTATAGAAAATGAAAAAGCGCAGGAGTAGAACTTCATGAAAATTCAGGAGCTTTCATCTCTCATTGTGTTGCCAGAAGTATAAAAAAAAATTAAAAATAAACACTAACATACATTGATAATGTATCAAGGTTAAACAGAAAGACATAAATTAAAGGTTTTCTATGCATGTGAAACTCTTGTTGAACCAATATCTGCACTGCAAGCCTGTATCTGTAACTATGCAGTAAGTCTTTGCTAACCACACAATGATGCTACACAAAAACACATGGGAAAGTTGAAACAGTGAAAACACACATAAAATGAAGGTTACCGAGTTTCAAAGACTGACAGTTATGGCACAGCTCAGTGGGAGTTTGTTTCCTGTACATGGTTGATGATAGAAGTCAAAGTTTCATTCTGCTTCAGCTACCCACTGTTTGTTAGCTGTAAGAAGTCCCTGAATAGTTGCCCCTGAAGAATTTCCATTGCAGAAGGAAAGTCCTCAATTTTAAGTTATTACAGGTGAGCCTCTGATGGGGGATAGGAGGAGGAAAAGACTCTGTTCTGCTCTTACAAAGAAAGAAGCAATCTCTTTTAGTTCATTCTGAAACTATGCAGGATATTGGGATAAATCTGTATGCAAAGACTGGAGAGAAAACTTTCAGTAACTAAACTCTGAAAACCCATCCACCCATCTATGTGTTTTGGTATGAACAAATTGCTAGGAACGAGGAAGCTCATCTGAATCATAAAATCATAGAAGGGTTTGGGTTGGAAGGGACCTTTGAAGATCATCTAGTTTCAACCCCCCTGCCATAGTCAGGGACATCTTCCACTTAGATCCGTTTGATCAAAGCCCCATCCAACCTGATCTTGAACTCTTCCAGTGATAGAGCACTCACAACTTCTCTGGGCGACTTGTTCCAGTGTCTCACCATCCCCATCGTAAAAAATTTCTTTCTTATGCCTAATCTAAATATACCCTCTTTCAGTTTAAAACTGTTGACCCTTGTCCTATCACTACAGGCTTTAGTAAAAACGTCTCCTTATCTTTCTTATAAACCCTCTTGAAGTATTGATATGCCACAATAAGGTCTCCAATGAATGCTCCAAGAGTGGAGTACAAGCCCGGGTGCTTGACCTTGCTTATTGCTATGCAAGGTAACTTGCTTCAACATTTTTGACTGAACAACCTGATTCACCATCCTGACATGGCTTTTTCCTTAAAAATGGCAATTCTTTTTTGTTTAAAATCTTGAGCTCATATAAAACAAACAGATAAGTCAAAAGCTCTCCAACAGTCCCTAAACATGTGCTGTAGGCATAGCTATATAGTTTCAAGAAAAGGGTATTCACAAGTATGGCCATCCAATTTCAAGTATTAAAATATCCAAGAAATCCACAAAGAAATAAATGAGAGAACAAAATGTGCTCACTGAAGGAAAAAAGGTATCTTTGGTTGTGATTACAATATTTTCACACACAACTTTACACTTCTAAAATATAAATTTAATGGAAGTTTTCAGACTTCACAAAAGGGCAATTTTGTATGCTTTAATTTCAAGTCAAATATTTTGCAAAGCTTTAATGAGATTTTCACCTCTTTAATGTTAAACCGGGGATGGGAGATAGAGATAGAGCTAAATTTAAAGGATAAAGACTTGCTGGGCCAAGTGACCTTTTCCTGTCCAAAAATTTTAAATGTTCTTATAAAATACATCTTTTGTTTATATAGTTTCAGCAAAAGCCACACTGGGAGACCTACGGAACTTACAACATAGGTGACATTTCCATGAGAACAGCTGACAGGTTTGAAGGTTAAATGACACCTCATGTAACCACAAAAAATGTAGATACCTATTGCAAAAAATATTTTTTTTCAGTTTGAGTCTATGAGACCTTAGAATGTCCAGATTTAAGTTTCCTCCTATCAAATATGTTAACATGATTGACAATAAGGGAAATATATGTATAAATTCTTTGAACAAAAAATGAAACAGAAAATACAATTTAATTCACTTTAAATATACATACATATACACATATATGTAAAAGGAAATATTTTTCAGAAATTTCTTTGATAATGTACCTCCTCATTAGCTATTGGAATGTGGTAGATTTCCATTCAGATCTAAACATTTTTTGGAGAATTTTCCACTCAACTCTAAAATTAAACCAACTCCTACTGTTTATGACCTATCCAGATTATAAGTAACTAACTTATTTGAGATAAATATGTATATATATAAAAAATACAAAATGCAAAAAACCCCACCCTGGATAGTTTTTTTAAATGCATACATTTTTCAAAAGTTTGATTCACCTTGCATACTGTTTTTTAACAAATAAACCTCTAAAAGAAAATTAAGGACACACATACTCATAACTTTGTACAATCAGTTCTTTATGAATTGTTCTCATAAGTCACAGAAACATAGAGTCATAGAATCATTGAGTCATAGAATCATTTAGGTTGGAAAAGACTTTTAAGATCATCAAGTCCAACCATAAACCTAACGCTGTCAAGTCCACCACTAAACCATCTCCCTAAGCATCATGTCTACATGTCTTTTAAATACCTCCAGGGATGGTGACTCAACCACCTCCCTGGGCAGCCTGTTCCAATGCTCCACCACCCTTTCAGTGAAGAAATTTTTCCTTATATCCAATCTAAACCTCCCCTGGTGCAACTTGAGGCCATTTTCTCTTGTCCTGTTGCTAGTTTCTTGGGAGAAGAGACCGACACCCACCTTACTACAACCTCCCTTCAGGTAGTTGTAGAGAGCGATAAGGTCTCCCCTCAGCCTCCTCTTCTCCAAACTAAACAGCCCCAGTTCAATCAGCTGCTCCTCAGAAGCATTGTTCTCTAGACCCTTCACCAGCTTTGTTGCCCTTCTCTGGACACTCTCCGGCACCTCAATGTCTGTCTTGTAGTGAGGGGCCCAAAACTGAACACAGTATTCCAGGTGCGGCCTCACCAGTGCCGAGTACAGGGGGACAATCACTTCCCTCATCCTGCTGGCGACAGTATTTCTGGTACAAGCCAGGATGCTGTTGGCCTTCTTGGCCACCTGGGCGCACTGCCGGCTCACGTTCAGCCGGCTGTTGACCAACACCTCCAAGTCCTTTTCTACCAGGCAGCTTTCCAGCCACTCTTCCCCAAGCCTGTACCATTGCATGGGTGCAGGACCTGGCACTTGGCCTTGTTAAACCTCATACAGTTGGCCTTGGCCCATCGATCCAGCCTGTCCAGATCCCTCTGCAGAGCCTTCCTACCCTCAAGCAGTTCAACACTCCCGCCCAACTTGGTGTCGTCGACAAACTCAAGACTGCACTCAATCCCCAAATGTTTGGAAAGAAAAAAATATCACAGATTGCTGAACATTTTTTTTTGATTGCTTTCTTTTACAGATTTCTTTGGTTAAAAATTAGGTCAATAAGTTAATCTGTTAACATTTTAACAGCATGTTTTTAAATATTAAACATTCTTTGGAATAATTCCTTCTATTAAATTTAAAAAAGTGTTTACAGAATCATTCTATTTTTTCCTTAAGAAAAACAGCACTCAATCTTGAGGCTTGATATGGTTAAGATATATAAAAGCAATGCGCCTCTGAAGTTTATTACAATGATCAAGGAGAGCAGAATATGAACAATGACACTCAGTTTGAAGTTTCTATTTCCAGCTCTCTAAATTGTAATGATTTGAATGTTATTACTGGGTCATATTTTGGACAAACTCTTCCAGATCCAAATTTAAAAGTGTCTTCATAAATGCTTTAGATTACCAAGAGAGCTAGGAAATGGAATTTTTGATACTGTGAAAAAGTAGTTTTAATGCATTGAGTTTGACAACAATGTTACTTTTTAAATTATATATCTGTGCAAGCTTAGTACATCACTATAGCCACAGATGACCTCTCCTTAAAAGCTGAAACTTAATTTAATCTGCAAATACAATACTTCATTTACTATCCTATAATTCCAGACCTAACTCAGGATCATTTGTAGGAATACATTGTTATTTCATTGCCTCTTCAGAAGCTGAATGAACATTATGAATTAGTTGATGCTACTCTTACAAAATTAATACAATTTCCTTTTAGCAAAATCTGCCCATCAAAGGAAATGGAAGTCCTGAAGAACAGTATAAATTTCAGCTTCCTGAGTGATACATATCAGCTTTTTGTACTCTAGAAAATTTTTTTGATAGTAGTTAATTAACAGGTGGATGTCATCTAAAACCTAAGTTGTTTCTAAATGCAAGTTGCAATTACTGATGGATAGCAAAGGAGAATGGAGCATGCTCATACTTCAAAATCTAAAGAGACGCGTAAGAAACACATACTTGATTTTGTATGAGAATGACCTTGCTTAATGACCTTGTTTGTTCCCCTTCACCTGTTGTTTTTTCTTGTATGTAGAAAAGATGAATGTGAGGTGATAGATACCTTTTCATGGACACATGACTATCATCTTTATTTTTCCTTGTAGACGTAATGCTTTCCCATTTCCACATTTTTTTGTATCCTTCGTGTGCTCACCCATCTCCTTCTCCTTTCTTCCTCCTCCATGTGGGATCTTGGTAATGAAAAGTGTACAAGAAGGAATAGAAAACAAGGCAAAACACCAGTCAAAAGATTGCATGGGTATATGTTTCAAATGGTCAGTAAAGATATTTTTCCTGGACTCAGGATACATCAGTTAAAAAACAATACTATAGAAATCATTATTAAGATGATGTCATGGTTTAACCGTAGCTGGCAACTAAGCACCACACAGCCGCTCACTCACTCCCACCCTGGTGGGATGGGGGAGAGAATCAGAAGACTAAAAATGAGAAAACTTGTGGGTTGAGATAAAGACAGTTTAATAGGTAAAGCAAAAGCCATGCGCACGAGCAAAGCGGAACAAGGAATTCATTCACTACTTCCCATCGGCAGGCAGGTGTTCACCCATCTCCAGGAAAGCAGGGCTCCATCACATGTAAGGGTTACTTGGGAAGACAAACACCATCACTCCAAATGTTCCTCCCTTCCTTCTTCTTCCCCCAGCTTTATATGCTGAGTGCATGACATCATATGTTATGGTATATGACCTCTTTGGTCATTTGGGGTCAGCTGTCCCGGCTGTGCCGCCTCCCAGCTTCTTGTGCACCTGGCAGAGCATGGGAAGCTGAAAAAGTCCTTGACTAGTGTAAGCACTACTTAGCAAGAAGTAAAACATCAGTGTGTTATCAACATTATTCTCATACTAAATCCAAAACACAGCACTATACCAGCTACTAGGAAGACAATCAACCAGCCAAAACCAGGACAGGTGGCTTGATAGAGACTCTTGCTAGGAAAAGGAATGGCTTGAAGAGATGGATTCAGCAGTGTTACCTGGATTAGGCAGTATTAATCTGTGAGGAAATTTACAAGAATAGCACAGGGATTTTACGAGCACCTAATGAACATGACCAACTCTGTCTTTAACTTAGGGTACCTCACTATATGTAAGCATCTCTATAGAACAACATGTCATTTTACCATTTTGCTTTCTGCTATATGCCTGTCAGGGTCCTGAGGACACTACCGGTTCTTAGGGGGCCAGCCTCCAGCCTTGTCTCCTGGATGGGCATCAGACCTCTGTTGCAGGTAGCTTGTCTGACCCCTGTCTCCTTTTGCTCCTGACTGGATGCCCCAGCTCCTGACTTGTCCCCCCTGGAGCAGCCCCACACTTGCTGCTCCCTGGCCTATCTCAACCTCACCACTTTGCTACAGTATTTAGGTGGTGATTAAAAATATTCTACATTTGTACAATCTTTTTGGCAAATAAGCTGTTGTCTAGGAACAATAACTGACACTCCATACAAGAAAGTCTATGTTGACATATTTGTTCATTTTGATCTTATTCTATTATTTTCCTTTATTTTAGCTGTGTCCCATCAACATACCTAGTTGCAACAAAAATTTCAGCAAAACATGGTTGAATTCCATTTATTATAAGCCTTAAGTTGGTATCCTACCTCTTTTAAAATAGTTCTTTCATAGACTTTGGTGAAAGTTGAAGGCTTTTTGTGTAAACTTTGGTCTAGCTTAAAAGTTTTTTCTACATTGCGGGTTTTTTTAATTAACTTTGAATTGGATTCAGTAATTTTTAAAATTGTTATATCTTTAGACTATGCAGATTATATATGAAAATTTTGGTTTGCTGATTCCAGTGCGGGGCACTTAGGGTTAGAGATGTCTTTATTGTATTGCTTTTGGACATTTGAGTATCTATGATATGTTATCCATTAGTATCAAATCAATGGCATTTCACACATCACCTAAGGCTTTTCCTAAAGTGTACAAATCTATATAGTCTATGAGATTTGTAGTTGTTGAGTGATTATGTAAGAAAAATCTCATTGGAGATATCTGGAAATTCCAATGTTATTCTCTGAAAAACTACTGTCTAAAAATACACCCTCTGTGATAGGGTCACCATGAACAAATTTCAATGTATCCTTCTTGATAGGGTTCTCCTTGTGATTTCTTTAGTAAGAAATATCACCTTTTTAGCTATGAATCATTGATAATTATGACAAATCTATCTAGGAAATATTTGAGCTATTGGATTTTCAGGTAGCAGGGCATTTTCTGCAGAGCTTTACTTCCATGTCATTTTTTTGTCTATGTCACATTTATGGCCACATGGCATTTGGGTGAAATTACACGGGATATGGCATATGATAGTAAACAGAAAACAAATGTTCAAAACTTGGTGGAAGATATTGTAACTATTACAAAGGCATATAAATTCTCTCCTACATCATAAATTACTTGCTGCAAAAAAATAAACAGATTTTCTGATTAGTTTCTCTGGAGCTTTCTTTAAAAGAAAAATCCTTCTTTCTAGTCAATATTAGTCAAACAAAATAAAGAAAATCTGTTCCTTTTAACATAATAAAGTGATTCTTTTGGGGAATGCCAAGAGGTTTTTAATAATATCACTAATTGGGGGGGAGCTGATTCAATTGCCTTCTTATTAAATCAGACTACTAATCTCAGACTGAAAACATATAAGTAAACTTTTCTGAAGCTACAAGAAATCCTCTGTATATATTAGCAGAGCTACAAAATGGACATATTGCTATCCCTCTGTTTTTGCAACTAATCTACCCTGTCCCACCAGTTTTTTCTAAAAAAAAGGTTAAGAATAATAGCTGTATAATGGTGAGGTTACACAGAAGCAAGGTGGACAGAAATGGAAGGACCCAAAAAAGCAGTAAGGAGAAACAAGGCTCAGACCCTGTTCCTTCATTGACACATAAAAATCCTGTAGGATTCCTGTAAGATCCCATAAAAATCCAGAAGGATTGGTCCCTTTATTCAGAAGGAGTGAGTCTATAAGTGGGGTGTTTACTGTGTCCTGAAAGTACATTTTACATGGCCTGAAAATCTGTGTCTGGCCAGGTTTTCCCATTGATACAGGCTCTTTTGTAATGATCCTTTTTGACTTGTTCCCAGTGGTACCAGAATGGATTTAAATATTTCTTTTATATCAAACATAATAAACTGAAATAGTGAACCTAAGTCAATGGAACAAAGTATTACATTTGTGAAAAACTGTTCACGGGTAATTCACTGGGTATAAAATATTCTCATTTTTAGGACAGTCTCTGTTAGGGTACTAGACCCAGACTGGCTTAAGAAATGTATTTAAATTCATGTCAAGTTGACTAAAACCTATAAACAATGATAGAGACAGAGAATGCTTAACCAGGAACCAGTGGGATATATATCATATTTACTAGGCTAAGGATTTTCCTTTAAAAAAATCTGAATCCTTGGTTTTAAGGAAAGTTTTGTTGCAAGGTCACCTATCTTAGTGTTCTGTGGGGCTTTGTAGAGCTACTTCAGGGAAAGTCATAGAGACCCCTTTTCCAAGGGTTTAATTTCCTTGGCGCTAAGAAAACCAACATCATAAGACACTAAGATTCCTTCTGCTCTCCGTCCCATCTATTCTTTTTGGCTATATGTTAAGAAATCCTTCACTTTCCTCAAACACTCTGTGGCTATGTTATAGAATGTCTCAAATTATAACAGATAAGAATTCATTTTTCAAGCCTGAGTGCAAAAAGCATTTTAGCAATTTTCTTATTTTATGGAAAGCAGAATCAAACTGAATGAATAGTGGACATGTGATCCTTTTATAGCCTAGGTTGGTTGGGAATGTAAACACTGACAGAAGATGAGCTAGTAAAATGAGAATATATGAGAATATAGAGGTTTAACAATGCACACAACTTCCCAATTTTGTTTTCATTTTTCTATTAGAACCAAAGACATTATGAAATACACTATTTATGTTAATTGGAATTTGTTGAGTAATTTAATGTTGAGGGTTTTACTATATTTTCATTCATGTAAATTTATTCTTGTTTCAATCATTTATTTACATATGAGGGCCTGAATTTCATTGAAGCATAGCCAATACAGAAATGGTTTTCTTGGTTTCTCATTGTATTGAGTCTTTCCCTCTCACATTGAATGCTACCATGTTTATGGACTTTTTTCCTTGTATTTCTATATATAGATAGATTTTCAGTTCCTGTAATTGTTCCTGTTTTTCTGGCTTTGTTTTCTTTATCTTAATTTTTCACTGTGGCAAATCACATTTGGGTTTTTTTTTCTGCATAGCTTTGTCTTTCTAAATGTTTTCAGGAAGAATTGTTCAGCAATTTCAAATGACTAGTAGAATAATTTTTTATGTGGATGTTTTTGTGTGTGGGGGTACTTTTTCAAGCTTAACATTAAGGGTTTATATTAAAATAACTTCTCTGTTAACTCTCATAATACAAGGTGTTTGGGGTTTTTTTCTCAGATTTTATTTTCCTTTTAAATTATATTGCTTTTAATTTTTCTCTGTTTCAGATTCTCTAATGGTCTTCTTTTCATAGCCATTTCAGTTAGTCTTACTTCTATCTGATTTGTACTACAATATACAATTGTATTACTAGACTCCAAGAATTTGTGTAATTAATCTTTCTCTAGGTCCAATACCTGAACAGAAAACAGTTGCATGAAACATAAACGGGATTCATTTCCCACTTATATGACGCTGAATTCCCTTATACCTGAAGCAAAAGCATGCTATGAGTAATTTTCTTCACAAGTTAGTTATAGATCTCCAAGTGTTATAGGATGTGGGTAAATGGCTTCTGCCCTCCTTAATTCAACTATGCTATAGAATGCATTATTATGTGATTGCATCCAAATAAATATGTTAAGGTACAGAGAAACGGTCACGCCATGTCTGGAACATCAGAGACATTTTTTAATGTAACATAACATGAAAAATATTTGGACATGTGAAACTGTTGTGTAGTTCACTAGCGTATATCACTGCAGAAATTATGAATTATACAAGTATAGTGAACACATTCATCACAATAGAGTTTCTAAATTTCTCTGTATTTTCAGTGACAACGTCATCTGATTTTTTTAGGGCTCTGAGTTTATCTGCAGAACCATTTTTGCTTGGTAACTCAAATTAATTTACAAAATGTCAGAGTGCTATATTTTAAAAAAGCTCTTTGTGACATATACAACCTAAGGAGGCCTACTACCGTTGAAAAAATCTGGTCATTTCATATACATAATTTCCTGTTAGAATTTACCTAGATTGCCCTTTTTACAGTATTACATAACATCACAATTCACCTTTGAGATGTCACATCAAGCATAGAAAACATATTCAAAATGAAAAAAAAAAAAAGATTTTTTGATGTGACATGCTTGAACAATATAAAATGAGGAAGAGCACACTGAAAAATACTCTGAGGACCTAATTCTTCAACTTCACAGAATCATGAGTGGCTCCACTCCAAAGTAGCAGGACAGGAAAAGATTGTGATTCCTACTGAGGCAGCTTGGTGACCAGTCTAAGTGACAGAAGTATTTTCAAGGTTTCTCTAAAGACTAATGTGCTTCCAGATTATCTGCAGTCCTGTTCCCCTTTCCAAATATCTTGCCCTGAGGTTGCCCAACTGCAGACCAGTAACTATGCTAGGTCTCATTGAGTTCCTCAGCAAGCAGTCTTAAAGATATGTTCCTCTATTTCAGTGTCAAAGAAGCCATTCATTTTAACAAACTGGATATTTAGCCACTTTACCACATACTAACACATTACATAGAAGGATTGTTAAACACAGCACATAACATTATTTTTCTGTGTTATTTGCTACCCAGAGGTGGGAGAATAATATGCTCTGTTTGGATGTACTCTTTCACTCAACATTCAATGAAAAACAAAAGATAAGAAACAAGAAAAGCTGTAAAATTTAAAAGATTGACAACTGAAAATCTCTAACCTAAGCTAAATATATTTTCCACAAAGAAGCACCAACATGCTTCAACAATTTTATGATTGTCATCAATCTTACATGGAAGAGATGCTGATATAGTGATAGGCAGTGGTCAGGGCTTGATATAGTATTTGGCAAAATGAAGTAAAATAACTTCCAAGGAGATTTGGGAAGTACATTGGTATGCCTTAGAATTGGAGAATACTTAATAAACATAAAGCAATGATAACCATAAATGCATCATTTTGGACACTTGTTATTATGAATATTATTAGTCTAGAGTAAGTAACAGGAAAATACTAAAAGTTTCTTCTAGCTGAAAGTTCTATGTTATAAAAATAACTCGAATGAAAAGGACAGACAAATTGACTTTGGAGTAAAGATTAAAAGAGCTAAGTAAGTTTAACAGGAAGGTGATGACAAAGTATGTCATGATATTCTACAAATATTTGAAGGCTGTTAAAATATATAGAGAGTGATTATTTAGTGTGGTACATAGTAGAATAACTCTGATTATAAAATAAAAGAACATTTGTACTTAATATCAGGGAACTCTTGCCAATAGGGAGATATAGATGTCTGTGGAGACCTTTAAAGATAGATTTTGCATGCATTAGAAAATATGCAGTAGGGAACAATCTGACAGGCCAGTCTAGAAATCTTTTCCATCTCTCTTTTGTAATCCCCTCTAACTTTTGTTTGAATAAATAGGAACATCCTTCTGAAGCTGAAGTTTGAGATCATTGTATGCCAGTGTTTGAAAATCCTTGGGGAGGTATTAGAAGGTGCTGGTATTATGTCTGACGCCATCCTAATGAATCTCTGTTAATTGAATCCTCATCTCCCTTTCCCGCTTTGCTCTGTGTATCCCAAAAGAATTCTGTAAGCTGTCAGCCAGATATCTGTATAATTTACTTGGACTTGAAAGATATCCGAGGGCTGAAGCAGCACAAATTCAAAAGGAATACACATGAGAATCAGTAATTGTTTAATTCTCATCTGTGTAATGACACTATGTAACTAGAAAGACCAACACAGCAGGTGGATAAAATCTGGGTCTTTGGCATATCTGGAGTGGAAATCACCACTAAGAAATTGTCTGCGATGTAGTAAGCTCTTATTCATGTTATTCTGATTGTTCATTGTCATGTCTCAGCTCTCCTGGTAACAATGGCAAAAGGATCCATTGCAGCAATAAAGAGAGCCATCCACAGGAAAAAAGAACTTTTTCAAATCCAAATTGCAATGCAGGGAAGAAATGAAAAATTGCAAAGGGCCTTGGTAGATCTTCTCCAATATCAGAAAACCATGACATACAGGAACTTCAGCTAATGTCTTAACTGAGGAAAACATGAGTTTGCCCTGTTGTGGCGGTTTCTAATTCAGCTGTCGGCTTTTTTGTATAAACAAATTACTGCTAACCAGCTCTTCAAGAATGCTAAAGCAATGTATTCTAATAAATTTCCACCCCTTCTCTAACCTATGGCTTCTACAGTTCTATTATCCCTACTATTCAAATCCAGTCTATACTATCTTATTAATTTAAATTTTTATATTCACTGGAGTTATATCTGTATTTTCCAAAAAAAGTTCAGAAAAACTTTTCATATATTTTATTTACAATTCTTCTTAAAAGAAAGTTGTATAGCTTATGCTCTACTCTTTTTCAGTCCCACTCACTTTTTTTGTTTGGTTTTTTTTTTTATTTTATTTTGCTATATTATTTTTGCTATGGGTTCATATAAGAGACCAGAATAAAATATGCTTTCTTTAAATTGCACAGTTTCAAAAATTATCATTGTCCTTACCTTTCCTAAAGGAGCTTACTCTGTTGTTGGACACCTTCCAATAATTCCAGTCATTTTTCCTCTGTTGGCCAATTTTAAACTTTTAAAGTTTCATTGGGTTAAAATGATTGTGCTAAAAGTCACCCAAGAGGTTATGGAATCCCCATACTTGGAAATTTCCAAAACTTGCCTGAATAAGCCCCTGAGCAACCTGATCTCACATTGAAGTCAGCCTGCTTTGACCAGGAAGTTGTACTAGGTGAACTTCAGAGCCCCCTTACAAATTTTTATATAATTCTGTGAGAAAGGTTGTCAGAAGGCTATCGACTATTGTTTTCACAATGAAACTCAAGTGGGTGCTTTGAGGGCCCAGGTACTGGCAGAGCTCACAGACAAGGCCCAGGATGCTGGATTCTGGAGGCAGAGAACAACCAGACGGGGATTGTGTGTGTAGAAACTGATGACTGCTAAACACGGAAAGTGTTATAGTGAGGTGTCTTCATATAATAGGTGATGAAAGTTTAGGTTGCCATATACAAGGTTGATGATTGGCCCTCCCACTTTTTCAGAGTGACAGAAAACATTGGTCTTTACCCTTGTTGTGTGAGAGCTCAGCCAGGAGCTCCAGCACATCCTGAAACTGTGGCTGGTATTATCAGATCTGGGTATAAGTTTAGCTAGCCTTTAGGAAAATACATCAGTTGTGGGAAGCATGCTAAGGTGAAATTGGAGATGATCCATGGACCATTTGGAGGCGTCTTTGAGTGTAGTTTCACTCTTAGGACACAATTGTCACCAACATTGTTTTGGTTTTCGGGTCAGGTGTTCATGAATGTCCAAGTTTATTGAGGGTTCTTATATAAGTTTAAACCAGGCAGATCTTCCATTCCATCAGAGATTATCCTCTTTTTTTTATGCTAGTGTGGTGGGTTGACCCTGGCTAGATGCCAGGTGCCCACCAAGGCTGCTTTATCATTCCCCCTCCTCAACTGGACAGGGGAGAGAAAATATAATGAAAGGCTCGTGGGTTGAGATAAGGACAGGGGGAGATCACTCAGCAGTTACCGTGACGGGCAAAACTAACTCGGCTTGGAGAAATTAGCTTAATTTATTACCAATCAAATCAGAGCAGCATAATGACAGATAAAAACTAAATCTTAAAACACCTTCCCCCCATCCCTCCCTTTTTCCCAGGCCCAACTTCACTCCCAATTTTCTCTACCTCCTTCGCCCCAAGCAGCACAGGGGGACAGGGAATGGGGGTTGCAGTCAGTTCATCACACATTGTTTCTGCCACTCCTTCCTCCTCAGGGGCAGGACTCCTCACACTCTTCCCCTGCTGCAGTGTGGGGTCCCTTCCATAGGAGACAGTCCTCCATGAACTTCTCCAATGTGGGTCCTTCCCACAGGCTGCAGTTCTTCACGAACTGCTCCAACATGGGTCCTTTCCACAGGGTGCAGTCCTTCAGGAACACACTGCTCCAGCATGGGTCCCCCGCAGGGTCACAAGTCCTGCCAGAAGCCTGCTCCAGCTTGGTGTTCCCACGGTGTCACAGCCTCCTTTGGGCATCCACCTGCTCTGGCGTGCGTCCTCCATGGGCTGCAAGTGGATATCTGCTCCGCCATTAACCTCCATGGGCTGCAGGGGAATTTCTGCTCCGGCACCTGAAGCTTGTTCTTCTTCTTCACTGACCTTGGTGTCTGCAAGATTGTTTCTCACATATACTCTCACTCCTTTCTCCAGCTGCACTTGCTGTTGCACAGGGTTTTTTTCCCCTTCTTAAATATGTTATCCCAGAGGCGCTACCGCTGTTGCTGATGGGCTCAGCTTTGGCCAGCAGCGGGTCTGCCTTGGAGCCGGAAGGCGTTGGCTTTATCAGGCATAGGGGAAGCGTCTAGTAGCTTCTCACAGAAGCCTCCCCTGTAGCCCCCCAGTGCCTGCTACCAAAACCTTGCCACGCAAACCCAATACATCTAGAAGAATAAGATCATTCTATCTCAGAAGTTTGGATTTCTAGTGATTTGTACTTCTACAACCAGATTTCTTAATTTCTTTTAAAGAATTCCAAACCAGACCCAAATAGAAGGACACTATGGCACATCTCATTTTGCCAGTTCATTTTGTTGCTAATGCACATGGAACCAAATCTTTATATAAAAACACAAGAGGAATTATTCCTATCACATGCAACAAACACTCACAGTTCCCTGTCACACAATGCATGCAGAATCATGCAGAAATAGTGCATTAGCACAAGAAGTCAGGAGATGCAATTCAGGATGGTGTTAGGTTAACTAGCCTTATTCTTTAACTGTAGGCATGGATATTTAGCCAAACACATAACCATATTAATGTAGCCATATTGTGTCTTGTTCTATGTGAGCTGGTTCTTCTATAGTTCATTTATCTTCATGATGGTCTAAGGCATATTACTGAAATACTCATAGGCAGTTCAAAGTACTGAACAGCCTGTTGGGTATGGTAAAATACCTGCAATGTTAAAGATCTGACTGACATGAAATAATGACTAGATGCTGTTTCTACTACATTAATCAATTACCAATGAAAGAATAAGTCTCTCCCACTTCCTCTGATCAGAAATTCACCCTGGACCTGATAACTGAATGCTAACTAAATACCTTCCAGATGAGTTACTCCCTGAAAAAGCTTCCCCCCTCCC
>WAAD01043219.1:704-39024 GCA_013389945.1 Fregata magnificens | reverse complement strand
TTATAGAGAAAATGCTTCAAAGCACAAGTCTTTTTTAGAAGATACTGCAAAGCCAGTTCTCTCATCTTTCAAAGAATTTCCCCCTCTCTGACTTCGAAGATGCTACTTAGGCTGGTGAAAAATAACAAATAAATAAATAAAATTTTAAAAACTATTAACTTATATTACAAATTTATATCTAGTTATGATTTTTTTGTCTGTTTCAGTATTTTTTTTCAGAAAGATTTGTTGTCTTGAATGTGTTGTCAAGAAACATGATTTAATTTTATACATCTAATTTAATTAATATTTCTGTTTAAGATAGTTAAATTATCCTGGTAATTATAGTTGCATGTAGTATTTTGTTCTCTATGTTATTTTAAATTAACACTGTATGACTATGCCCAGATAGGCAACCTTGTTTATATACAAACTGATTAACTTCAATCCAGTGTTGTGCAGAAGTTGCTGATATATGCATAAAGATTGTTGTAGGATCAGGACCTTTGAAGTACATTGAACTGTCAAGCAGGTACCTTTTCCATTTAAGTAATTTCTACATTTCTTTATTAGGTAGCTTGATTCCTCATATGAACACCTGTATATGTTCAAGTATGTGCATCTGTTTGTGGTGAGATCAACAAGTAAGGAGAGAAAGAGAATTTGTAAATTACTTTGGGGAGGAAATTTTAACATAAAAGCATTAGATTCAACCTTGAATGTACTTGAAAAATATGGCTAGGAGATTAATTTATTAACAATAAAACCAGCAAATGCTTGCTAGCTGAGATTTTATTTTTCAATGTTATTTCAGATAAATTCCCCAAATTATTCATAAAGCCATAATTAAAATATTTCTGATAATAACAACCCATGTAGATTAGATATTAGATCTTGTCAGTCAGCTCTGAACAGAAGAATCATAAGCCTGCATTTTAAAGAACATTCCCATGAGTCCAAAAATTCAGCTTTCCAAAAATCAAATGAGAAATGGGCCTTTTAAAGTAGGATGAAGTCCTAAAGGACTTCCTGTTTTTTCAATTATTTGTAACTTTTTAAACATTCATACCCTTCAGTTCAGATCTGTGTCTCTAATTTATAATTAATATGTATAAGAGATCTAAAAAAACCCCAAAACAAATAAAGTACCTTGTGCTTTTTTTCTGTATTTCACTGAGTCCACTGTCAATGACTCATTTTAGGGAGAAAAGTCAGTGTTCTTTAAATGTCAGTAAGTAATAGAAGTTTTCCTCTGTTAGCTCCACTTTCAACTCCATGCTGAATTATTTAAATGTAGAGAGCTTCATTTGTGGTTACTCTGGATAGTATTCAAAACTCCCTGAAAAGACTATTTACATGATATTTAAAATCTCCATTGCTTCCCATTGAATTAAACATTGAAATGTTTTATTAGAGAAAGTATAACTCAAAGATCAAACTGGAAATCAAGCTGTCACTTTAAATATCCATGGAATTGACCATGCCTGTTGGTCATATCAACTAAAAGTTAAAGAAAATTTCCCAATCTAAATAGTGAGGACTGCAGACTTTAAAAGAATTGTATATGCAAGATTCTGCTACTTCTCATAGAAATTCAATTTCTACCCTTTTCGTACTCAATTGACATTTTTATACAGTGTTCAGTGCANNNAATGCTGTCTTTTTGCAGACTTCCTAATATCCTTTCAAATAATAAAAACACAAGAGATTGGTATCAATACTCTGAGCATCCCATTTCAGCATTTGGCCTCAGAGAGAATATTTACTTCCCTGTATTAAATACACTTCTAGTACAATGCCTGCTAGGGGATCCCTGCCTGGAAATGAGTATGGTATTGAAAAAAAGTAACCACTGAGGGACCGAAACAAACTGTCCACTAGTAAATATGACACCTGGAGGTGTTTTTTAATTACTTTTAATTAACTAATTAGAATTAATGTTTTAAAGAAATTACTTAATTACATTTTACTCAGAAATGTTGAGAGGTCCACAACACAGAGCTGGTTCCCAGAATAAACCTTGCTGACACCCCAAAACATTTTCTTAAGAAATTCCTTTTCCCCTCACTACAACATTTTGTTTCTAGAAATTATGTTCAACTACAATCTACAGTGTGTTTGAGAGATAGGATGCTGTCATACTCAGATGATAGATAAGGGCTCGAATCTCTTCAGACACTAGAGAAAATTAAACTTTGGTCTGAACTACGTTTAATTTAGTTAAATTAATCATATCCTGACTTAGTTACAGCTAGTGAGATACTATTTAAAGGGGACATCATATCTACCCTGTGTATCTTGGCAAAGTTTAAATGTAAACTAGACCATGGACTGTCTAATGTTGTAAAGACTGAAGCCCTTGTAGCATATCAAGATACAAAGTTTTGGCATGGAGAAAGTTTAACACTGGAAAAAGGAAAAGACATCTGTTTATCTCAGGAGCTTTCAGGAATAGGTGGCAACTAAGCTGTGGTTGTGAGGATCTACAATTTGAATTTAATTATCAAAGTTGCGGCATTTTTTTGTGGTTAAATCTCTGGTTGCACCAGATGATTGCTTGATTATCTGATCAATGTTTAAGTAAAATATCAGAAATATCTGATTTATAAGAAGCATACTTATTTTAATATTTGAGTTGTAGTCTTTCATAGATCTGCTATCCAAAAAGAATATCTTATGCAGGTTACAACACTTTTTTAAAGTCCTTTGGAACATGTAGTCATGCCTAGCTCTAGAAGTATCCCATTACATTTTGTCCTCTAAAAAAAGGACTATAGCAAGTTTGTCATAATAGAAAGAATGCCACCTATTTTCCAGAAAAACAAAAGGGTATCTCAAGCCTAAACTAATTTTAACATTAAATCACTTCCAGCTACAGTACTCTACAAATGACCATTCTGTCATTCTTAAGTCACTACCAAACAAAATCAAATGATCATATCTTATTGGCCATTGTACCTTGAGGAAAGGTGGGATTTGATTTCAGAGCTCAAAGATGCTACTGCAAAAGAAAATGCTAATCATCCATCCTGAGCCTTAACTGTAAAGTTTGAGAGAGTAGTTTTTGTACTCTCTCAATAATGAGCAGTTTTGGCCAAGAGGCAGCTTAAACAGACCCTAATTCAATATGAACTTTGGATTTTGGCATGTATCGTCTAGGAGTTCTTTCCTAAAAGTTGCTGCAGGCACAATATAAAGGAAAAAGGAGAGGAGAGATAATGCTCTTAAATAAAAAGCAGACTGTGTTACTCTTTGACATTGTATTCTACAGTCTTAGTCTGTGCTCAGAATGTGGCACTTCCAACAGTGAGTTTCATGACTTCAGTATAAACCAGTAGCCTTCATAATTTTAAATATTATCAGCTATGTATTAAACATATTTCTGGTTTATCCAAAGTAGTATGAATACCATTTTTAAATGAGGCTTGATGCATACATACAATACTGACTTTTTCTTCAGTGATAAACTGCATGGGCAAATTAGAAAAAGACTTGCATTTTCATTTTATTTGTTGTTACTTACACATCTAAGCTCCTTTCAGTGTGAGCAAATTTTATTTCGTTACATATGCCAGATAAATGTTGACTAAGCTTCTTTTAAATAAAAAACTGTTATGGATCTCAAATAATAATGTGTTAAAATTAGTTTTAAACTACAGTTTTTGACTGTGGCATTTAAGTAAAACACACAGACATTTTGTAACACAAAGAACTGTTCTGGAGGGAGATTTTCTTCCAGAAAAACCTATCAGATAAATGAATTATTCATTTCAGGTTTATAACCTGAAAGCAGAATTAGAATTCGCTGCAAAATAATGTATCAATACTTGCATTAAATTACAAAAATCCCATCTCTGAGAATTATTTTAAATTTATTTTCTGAAAAAAAAGCAGTTAGAGAAAAAATAAATGACACAGAATAAAAAAATTAAAGCCCAATTAAGCCCTTGCTCAGGTTCACTGCCTGTAGAAGGAGGGTGCAGTATTACTGATTGCATCAGAGTAAAAACTCTTGTCTCGGCAATGAAATGGACTGCAAATATTTTCGTTTTCAGTGGTTTGACACACATCAGTGATCAATCTTTTTTGTCATGTGGCCTAGAATGCCCATAAAGAAAACCTTTTTTTTTGCTCTGCATGTTGAATTTTACTGATGCTGCTGAATTTTTTCTACACAAAGGGTGGCCACAATATTCTTGTCTACACATTGCAGGAAAGTATGGATAGATCAGAAGCTCCTTACAGTCATCTTGAAGAACAGGAAAACAGAAAATAGAGTTGTATTTTTAAAAAGTCTACAAGATTTTTGATGAATGTCCCAGTGATTTTCAATGGATTTTTGCTCTTTTTAGAGGATGACAACATTGTGCAGAGATATCAGGTTGCATTGACTGCATTTGAACTAGCTTGGGGACTGGAAGTAGTATAGCTCCATTAAGTTTAAGCTTATTCATGAAGCTGAGAAATAGGTTTGCTCATTTGAGTGAAACATGATGATGGCTGGCATAGCACTATAGTCTGCTAGGCCAAGACCCTGTGACACAAATGACTGAGACAGAAGGGTGGCTGAAAGCAGTTAACATGGTTCCTGCATGACTATTAGATAAGTTTAGTTTCTCTTTTGCAAGCTCCATAAATATTTTAAACAGCTAGACAGCCAGTTAGTGCTTGCCACCCTCATGAATACCCAGATCCTATCAGTATGTGGTTGCATCAAATTCATAAAAAGTACTCCCAAGAGACCTCAAAGGCAAGGAAGAACATGACGTTGTCAAGAAATCCACATGTCCTGGGTGAAGAGTTTGGACTGGCCATTGATTTACCTTCAGATTTTTCATGTAGTGGGAGGGTGAGCATGTCACTGAATAAGGGGTAGTGGTAGCCTGCTCTTTATTATTCATGTATTGCCTAGTTGTCAAGAATTTCCTAGATCCTCATGTCATATGTTCCTTTGGCCCTGGCAAGTATCTCCTTAGAAGACTAAAAATGACAACAGTGGAATTCCCTTTTCATCATGAGAATATACCAACTTTCTGGTAAGAAGGCTGTCATCACTAATTTACTCAGCTAGAGTCAGGGTGAAATCTAACTTCATATATTCCAAAATGTTATATGCATTGCTCTTCACATTATCAATATTTATGAATTTCCTGAGTTTTATTTTCTGCAAATATACTGACAAACTTGAATATATTTGGGTGAGATACAGTAAAAATTGTTCAGTGTAGATTTGCATGTGTGATATATGCGATCATCCAAAATGTACAGGTTTAGTGAATATTTCCAAATACATTTAATCTTGAACAACACTTCTTTCTCTACCTCATATTATTGTTGGATATTGTAAAAAGAAAATACCTCTTTATTTTCTTTTTGCTTGCTCACTTCCAAGGTAGAATATATAATTTTGCAATTAAGAAAACTTCCTTGATGAAATCTTACTCTATTTTAATTTGTAATAAATTAAATGAATGTTCCCCAAGTCGAGTTTGTTTTGCCCATGATGGTAAATGGTAAGTATCTCCCTGTCTTTATCTTGACCCATGAGTTTTTTCATCCTACTTTCTCCCTCTGTCCTGTTGAAGAGGGGGAGTGAGAGATCAGTTGGGTGGGGGTCTGGCAGCCAGACAAGGTCAACCCACCATAGTCCTGTTAATCCTGGTGTTCAGAATTGCAGATTTTGAAATAACAAAACAATTCAAAAATCAAAATTTTTATAACAAAATCATACTATAAACAAAGAATATTAAAGTATCTCTATGACATTTTATTTAAAATTGTTGGAAATAAATTTGGATAAAATAGTAAAAATGTTAGACAACATTACTATGTCTCCCAAATCTTCTCTAATGCAGATTGACTTTAAAAGTTTATATATTGGAGTCATTAAAAAAACACTTGTTCTTATTCTGTTGCAGCTATACTCTACAATAAAATATACTGTATTTTCTTTGGCAAGTTAGGTTGTCTTTATGTATGATAGATTAGTAATTACAATATTGTTTCTGTAAGAACACCAGTGACACATGAAACTTCTACATGAACTTACAAAGATGTCTTGCAAATTCACGATAAAAAGATTGAATTATATTCCATGTAATTATTTTAGAAATAATCCAGGAGGGATGAATTAATACTATAAAAGAACAGTATTTAAAAGAAAGATGGTTGATCTTGGATTGTCTTTGAGACATTGTCTGGGTCACTTTATAAAAATGCTTTGCAATGCAAGAAACTGAACTTAACTACCAGGCTGAAAGTACCAGTCTCAGCTTCACTGGTCTCTGATTCTTTGATACATATTATTTACGTGACAACTAATATCACTGCCTTCTGGTATAATTTTGTTTTCTCAAGCAGCCAAAAGTCATAGCATTTGCTTCATAATAGAAGTACCAAGTATAATCAAGCACAAGACTTTCAATTTTATTTGTGAAAGTCAGTGTATATTTGAATCTATGTATATTTGTGCTGATGATAGTTTTTTTTCTGAGGTATAGTGACAGGATCTTTAGGACTAAACTGTCTAAAAGCAGCTTAATGCTCTTTAAACTAAATAGTTATCTAGTAACTATATCACCTGAAGTAAATGTCAGCATTCCCATAAAACATTGTGCTGTGACTTCTCACGCACTGTGCATCTCACCCTGGTCAGCCTCAGCTCTCCCCTGTCTCTGCCAACGAAGCAACAAGCAACCGTGACCTCGCAGTGTGCACCCAAACTCAGGGCTCTGGTTGCTACCCATGGGTCTGAGGCTGCGCCTTGGCTGATTGCCATCTTCACAGCCATCCTTCACTACAAAAACACACCCTCAGTTTTTCTTCCTACCTGACCCCTGCTTTATCTTTGTTAACGCCTCCAAGTTTTCAGTTCTGAACACCAACGCTCAATTTCTTGCTCGTCTGTGGAGAAATTCCATTTTCTCTAGCACTGAGCTTTGGAGATTCAAGCAAAAACTGTTTTTTCCAGTGCCAGAAGAGGCAGAACAATTCAGATAGTTGGCTTCCCTGCTTAGACATACACCATTCCGTGCTGTGAGTGCCTGAAGAACCGAGGCACATGGCTTGTGACATGCTACCGAGGAGCAGAGGTAGCAAGAGAACAGAATATAAGCCTTAATTTGTTGTTAGTCAGGAAGGGAGCAATGAGATTGTTAGATACAAAACTTTAAACTAAGATTCCCTGTAGTGAAATCCCAACAAGATCTACTCCAGTACTGATTTTAACATTCAAATTATTCATAAATAGCCTTCTTATGGCCCATTTAAGAACTTTTAAAAAACTAGTCCATCCTAAGTTATAAAGCAAGACAATGAAACAGCATATTTATTTCTCTTTTTTTTTTTTTGTAAAAAGAACTTTCTGTGCTTTCTCTGAGTCAAAGATACCATTCTTTTTCTTCCATATTCCAAAGCATCTCAAACTGTAGATGAAAAAAACACATAAAATTAATTCTGAAAGGCAAATAAATTAATGACATTAAAAGACACTGTAAATAACAGTTTAAAATTCAAAGTTTTTGCTCTTTAATGTGCTACATACTATTTGAGAAATTATGTAATATTGATTTAATTAATTTACTATGTTGCTTCTACAAAAAGCTACCAGCTGTTTTATAAAACTTGTAAGAGTATAGCTCACTCCTGTGACTTTTCTAATTGAATACTATGATACTACAATTGTACATGAGTAATTATATGCATCACTAATCCCTCTCTTGCTCTCAATAAGGCTGTTCATATGAATAATGTTTACACATTTTGCTTCTAAATAGGAAACCAGAAAATAAAAAAAGAGAAGGCAATGCAATAAAAATTTAATAAAAGCCACTAGAAAGAGCAGAAAACCCACAAAGGAAACCCTGCTCCAGGATCCAAGTTCAGATTTTTAAACAGCTGTTTTTCCATTCTTGACTATTTTGTTCTTTCATCTTCCGTACATGTAAGAAAGTTATTAGCTACCCTTTATTAAGCCTTAACCCTGCAAATGCTTGGAAATATGACTGAAGTTTATTGGAGATCAGATTACCAACAAAATTAAAGCACGGATTTTTGCATGAAGAATTGACAATGTTGTGGTGGTTTCTGGGTTTTTTTACAAGAAAGTTTCTGTTAAGATTTGCTTGCAATAATCTGAAAAATCACCTGATAAAATAATTATTTGTAAAATTCTTTAAGAATAACGCCATCTATGCTGTACTAACAAGCACTTTTATTTTTCCCCAAAATTATAATTTTAGCTAAGTAAAAGTAATTGGCATTCCTCTTTTCAGGAGTTATATATTAGAGCTGTGTGATAGGTCATCTCTCTGTTTAAAGAGTTAGTAATTGCATTTGGCATAGCATAAATATAAAAATATCCAGTGTTAAGGATAAATAAAAATACTGCTTTTTCCATCTTAAAAATTGCATTAAACTATTTCCATATAGAGTAACTGAAGGAAGATTTGAATGAAAGATAGTTGTGAACTTCAAAAGACCCCCCAACATAAGCCTCATAAATTATGGACAAAAGTTATTTTTTTCATAGAAATCACCAAATTTTTATTTTTAACAAAAAAAGGTTTAATCTGAAAAAAGTAATTCATCTCCTCAAGATATCTGTGTTCAACTCAGAGTGTGCATTTACCTTCTATCAATATATCATTCTTTCAATTTAGTGTGTCCAGAAGTTTATAGCTGAAGAAAGATTTTTATTTGAGGAAAAGGGACAAAACAATAAATAGAGCTATAGTGAGGGGGGAAAAAAAAAGGACCCTGGTTTTATAACAGCTATCTAAATCTAGTGTAAGATTTGAGATCCTGAAGATGCAAGTGCATCCTTCATGGCTATGGACCTTGCACTGTTTGAAAAACCCTGCCTCTTGACTCCTAGAACCCTAGTAAATCTTTCCAAGCAAGTGGGGAAGTAGCAATGATTGGTTAGTCATACCAATTGTTATTATACAAGTGTTTGCAGAATCAAATTCATAGTTTCAAAAGTGAAGCACACTATGTGGATGATCTTAAATATTCATAATTTGAGGCTTGTTCTTAAGTTTCACAGTACTCAATCAAGCAAATGTCTGCTTGTAGAGGGACCACAGAAAGAGTTCAAAAATGCTACCCTTAGTTCAAATCAAGAGCCCACACAGTCTCTTTGCATGACTGCCTCTCTGCCTGGACTTTGCTGAGTATCGTCATGGCTTGGTTTAACAAGGCCAAGTGCCGGGTCCTGCACTTTGGTCACAACAACCCCATGCAACGGTACAGGCTTGGGGAAGAGTGGCTGGAAAGCTGCCCGGCAGAAAAGGACCTGGGGGTGCTGGGTGACAGCCAGTTGAACATGAGCCAGCAGTGTGCCCAGGTGGCCAACAAGGCCAATGACATCCTGGCTTGTATCAGGAATAGTGTGACCAGCAGGAGTAGGGAAGTGATTGTCCCCCTGTACTCGGCACTGGTGAGGCCGCACCTCGAATACTGTGTTCAGTTTTGGGCCCCTCAGTACAAGAAGGACACTGAGGTGCTGGAGCGTGTCCAGAGAAGGGCAACAAAGCTGGTGAAGGGTCTAGAAAAAAAGTCTTATGAGGAGTGGCTGAGGGAACTGGGCTGTTTAGTTTGGAGAAGAGGAGGCTGAGGGGAGACCTTATCGCTCTCTACAACTATCTGAAAGGAGGTTGTAGGGAAGCGGGTGTTGGACTCTTCTCCCAAGAAACTAGCGATAGGACGAGAGGAAATGGCCTCAAGTTGCATCAGGGGAGGTTTAGACTGGACATCAGGAAGAATTTCTTTACTGAAAGAGTGGTTAGGCATTGGAACAGGCTGCCCAGAGAGGTGGTGGAGTCGTCTACCCTGGAGGCCTTCAAAAAAGGTGTAGACGTGGCACTCCAGGGTCTAGTTTAGGAGTCATGGTGGTGTTAGTTGATGGTTGGACTTGATGATCTTAGAGGTCTTTTCCAACCTTAATGATTCTATGATTCTATGGCGTGGAGGCTCATCTCTCCATCCTGCCTCTGTCCTTCTGGGTGGCAGCCCTGCCCTTCCATATATTGACTGGTACCCACCCCAGTCTGATGTCATTTGCAAACTTTATGAGCAAGCACTCCATCACCTTCTCCAGATCACTGACAAAGATGTTAAACAGGACAGTTTTCAGAAAGCATATTCTTCTTATATAAAATAGCTGAACACTTTTAAAATCACAATTGCTGTAGAAAAATGGCAGACAGTCTCTGGTAGTGCTTTCTTATATTTCTTGGTGGCTTTTCATTTGCAGAAGAAAATCTGTAACAAAATATTCATACTCATGAAATGAATGTTGTATAAAGAGGGAGAGAGAAAGCTGTAGAATCTGCTTGGGGGGTTTCTTTAACGAAATTAATGAAATTAACTGTCCTTGATTTTTTATGTTATTTTACAGATTAATTTTTTAAGATTATTATACAGATTCATCTTTTTTACCTCAAATATATTGTTAGATATAATATTGATATGTTTTGCAACATGTAAATCTCAGCAGAGTCTGTGTTGGTGTCTTTTATATCAGCTTGTACTTTGGTCAAAATCAGTTGATGCAGTCAAACTGAAATTATAATCTGCTGATACGGTCCTAAACGAATTATCCACTGTCTTAGAAACATGCATGCCTGTTTACATTTAGTTCAGGTCAAGGAGCTTACTCCGGTACATTATCTTTACTGGATATTTTACATTCTTTATCAATTAATCTGTATTAATGATTATATATGTAAAAACATTTGTATACAAGTCATTCACTCACTGAGTGGTGATTTAAGGAACATCGGTCATCTCCATATAACCTCATAAAACAATGAGCATCTCAGGTTGTTAGTAAATGGATCATATTACACAGAACAGACCAAAGTACAGTCATCCACTGAAACATTATGTGGTACCCATTACTGTTCTGGTTTTAAATTACAACTGATGTGACATTGTAACCTGCATGACAAACTCCTAGAGACGGCACTAGGAAAATATGAATAAGAGAGGAAGAAGAAAAACTATTAATGAAATTCCTCAAATATATTTAAATAAAGTAACAACCAGGAATGATGTAATTTCAGTATTAATGTAGCTAAATCTAAGCATCAATATGTTGTTTATGATTGTAGATCTGTTTAACATGACAGAAATCTCCTTTTTCATACCCTTTTCATCAATGTATCTAATGTGGTTTCTGAATCTAATAACTAGCATGAAATTTCTAGAGCATTTTATGTTCTTTCAGCTTGGTTCCTCCTGTCAGCTAGTAGAAATAAGACTGTAAGCTTCCTTCTAATACTTCCAGTCTTCTAGTATTAATGCTAAATTAGTATTGCTAATTTAAAACAAAACAAAACAACAACAACAACAAAAACCCAAACCACAACAGAAAACCTAAATAAGTGAGGACTTCAGTGTTTTACACACTTGAAAGGCAAGAAGGGTTCCAGCCTGCTGTATTCATCAAGAACTTCACTTATTAATCATTTCAAAAAAGACTTTAGGAGGCATAATAAAATTGAATTTATATTAAAAAGAAAGGTGGAAACTAAAATAGTATTCCTAATCTCCATTCTGTAAGCTTACTTTTACAGTTATGCAATATTTTTAAAAAATGCATAAATTATATCCATTGAAAAGTATAAATAAAGCAATTTCCTTAAATGGAATATTTCATTAAGATAGATTTTGATGAGAATTAACAAAATGCTTTGCAAGACTCAATCACTATATTGACAGAAAAATTAACATCTTTAGAGCATTCAGAATATCAGATGCACAGTGAATGATTCTTAGAATGTACAAATCCGTTCTCTCAAGAACAGTCTTGCAGATTGGCAAATGTTTTTGTTTTGCTTCTCTTATTTGTTATTTTTTAATTCAATAGTGTATCTTTATATTCCTTCACCATAACTGTAGTATTTGTACTGTAGAGATGTAATTCAAAGCAAGATGCAAAACAAAGACTTTCATGCAATTACTCCACTATTTAATTTGACAAAATTTTGTTTTTCAGGAATATGCAAACAGTGCTCTCTTTTGATCAAAAGATTTCCAAGTTATTTTCTCAAAATCTACAGGTGATATTAAGTCTTGACACTGTTTTATCAGTTTTATTTAAAACTAAGGGACATAAGTTATTTTTTTTTTCTTTGTACCAGTCTTTCAGACTTCAGTTTCACAAAGCCACTGAAATACTGAGACTCTTCCACTGATGTAGTGGAAGTAAAGAACGTCAATTTTCCCAAAGACATCTAAGTGGTTTCACTTTGTCATATTATGTAGCTCAAAGTTATACCAAAATATAAAAAGTTTTGTACAGGTCAATATTACTTAACATGTACATCATAAAAATCTTTAGACCACAAAACAAAAACAAACTATCATAAGACTGTTCTTATGTTCAGTGCTGCTCTACCCATTCCGTCTACTACGCAGGTTGTAAGCCAACATAAAGACTGTACTGGCAGTCTGAAGGAATTTCTTTCCTTCTTAAATGTTTTAACTGTTCAAACCATGCCAGTTCTTATCTCTATAGTAATTATTTACTGTGCCTTGCATGTGTAATTTTTTTTTTATAAGTGTAGCCCTCAGACATTCAAAGGAAGAAGTTTGAATTTTTTTGAGATAGTGGCCAGTTCAACGTTTGGCTTGTGTTACAATACCTCATGCATTTGGCAATAAAAGTTCTTGGTTCATGCCAGATATGTCAGCCAGTCGGACAAATCTTACCTATATCAATAGTAATGCCACAGCCAGAATACTTCATAGATATATGCAATGTATTATTTGAAGACAAAAATAAAATGTTTTATTAGAGCAACTGATATTTTGGGGAAAAACTTTTGAGCACAGAATTTTTCCTTTGGTTTGAAAGTAAGATTTTCCTAAAAATGTATGTGTCTCGTTTGGAAATATTGTTTTATTCCCATTAATAGAATATATCTAAACAATACTAAACTTGAAAAGGTTGGAAATTTTCAGAATTAAAGTGGTGGTCAAATTTAATTTCAACCACTTATTTTTTCATCTTTTGATAGCCATGTATTGGTTAAGGAAGGGAGACAAAATGAAAGGTCCTATGAGTCTGTGTGGTAAATGTATACTCTTTCCCAGTAATGAATCCTAGTTATAACTACCCTGTTGAAAAAGAAGGAGCTTTGACTTCAGTTGCTTTGTGTCTTCTGATATCCTTAATTTAAACTTATTCCTTTTTTAATTATCATACTCCTGAACTATGTAGTGTCTTGCTTAAGAAGCAAGTCCCTCTTCAGCAATGAAGGGGTGGATCTCAGGCGTGTTTTGAGGATACAGAGAGCACTAAACAAGAGCATATGATCATGTAATTAAATATTTATAGTTCCAGAAGGAAATAAATGTGAACTAAACTTTCAGCCAATCTTTATTCTGTCACTTAGTGACTTGCGAATGTTTAACTTGTCCAAAAGCAGCTTTACTGGCTCCTTTTCTATCTCCATTACTCTTAGCAGCTGTGCTTTCCTATTTTTCCTATTTCTTTCAGAATTTCCCTTCATACAAGACTACCAAGGCTGCTCTGGCCATCTCTTCCCCATCTTTGCTTCATAGGCCAGTAGAAAGATTAGTGAAAACATAGGCAAGAGAGCTCTGTTCTGGTACTATCACCATGTAAGCTAGGATCTCCAATGCCAGGAAAAAAACCCTGTTCAGCCTACGCAGCCCTTGACTGAAGCTTGCTTTCAGAAGACGGGAACCGTGGAACCTGTTGTTACCATTTTTTTCTCTAATGTTATATCTAAATACTTTTTTCAAAAGGCTGAAAAAAGATAAGAAGATTAATGAAAAAAATCATACTCTGGCAGATTATCAGTAGGGAAATCTGCTTTAGTTTGTACTTCCATGTCAACTACTTTTACTCTGACAAAGTTAGAAGTAATGACAAGCAGAGCCTTTCAATGGAAGCTGCCACTCTCTATGTGATGGTATAAGCTTTGCCTTTTTAACAGGCTGGCAGATGGATTAAAAGGTTTGCTAGTGGGAACTTGAATTCATAGTCATGAACTTCAAAAACCATTTCAGACAAACAGATTATTCTATACTCTATAATTGAAAAAAAACTAATGTGAAATTATTTATTATATCTTCCGTTTAAGACAGATTTAAACATCTCAAATATGAAAAATCTCTTTATAGTTCTTTACTATATTAAGAAACCAGTACTTTTTAAATTATCTCTAGCAAACTATTTTAGCTTTTCTTGATAATCAACAGTGAGATTCACCATCACCTATATTTCTTGATTACAAGTTGGACGCCTAGCTTAGGGCAGTTATATAAGTTACCTTTATAAATAATGGAAAGAAAAGGGAAGATACAGAGGGCAATTCATCCCACCTGAGATGTGTAAGGTAAGTGGGATGAACTCCCCTTTAAAGATCTTTCTGGAGACTTTGGAAAGGGTTTGAGTACCTAGTTTTTAGACAGTTACTGTCAGAGAAGATGAATCCAAGCCCCAGGTTTCAGCAAGTGCAGATTATGACTCACACTGGAATAAAAATTCTTGACACCATTCTGCTCTGTGGTGTGATACTTCATTAATTCTGTAGACCAAGTTCATAGTGAAGTTTTTACCTGACATATGATATTGAGAACATGCTGTCAGCTCTGACTTTCAGTATCTTTCTGCATTGGCATTTCCCAAGTTTTATGTACAATTTAGCTTAATTATATTTAAATCAATTTTTGCCAAATTAATCTTAGTTTATATTAATTTTTTTTGTACTGGATGTCTTTTATTTTTATTTCCCATCTTAGCAGGTGTTCACACTACCTCCAAGTCAGTACCTAAGATGATAGCAGCATTTCATTTGATTATTTTCAATGGGAAATGAGATTACTGATGACATTAGAATATAATTTAGGACATAGTTGTCATGGAGGTACACAAGGTTAAGTTAGGCAGATGATGTAACCCAAAATAATATTTATTCTAATCAAAAGTACTTCGGTACTCCGACAAACATTAGTAAACCACAGATTCAGGATGCCAACAGGAATTAACACTATACGGCCGACTTAAGAATTCTTAAGCTTTAGAATGATGACTCAAGATGTGCAATCACTCACCTAATTAGGCAAGGGCTCTCAACCTTGAGGAGTTACCTTAGGTGGTGTCTCGACCCAAGGGGAGAGTTCCCGACTGCAGACCCACTGCTCCAAGGAGGACCAACTCAATTTGCCCTCTGTCGGGACTCCATTTATACCCCAGTCAAATCTGACCTGTGGTCATATATGGTCATGTCAGTTGCTATGGGCTGAGGGCTCTGTCTACCAGCAACTGTGTATGTGCCACAGTCACAGCAAGGCAGTGAGGGCATGAAAAGTAAGGGCACAAAAAGTAAGGATCAGCAGCCGCTTTATTTGAACAGCCGGAAAGCCCCGGTCTTTGTCAGGACGGGTGCACCTGCCACAATTGTGCACTTCTGAAATTATGCCTGTTATTAGAAGTACCTCAGTTTCAGCAGTGTAATGTACGCAAATGTTTTGTTTTAATATTGTGCAAGAGAGGCCTGAATTTCACCTGGGAAGAATTTTGTCTTTTACTATAGGTCATTAGTGTAATTTAGGAAATAGTGTGTTATTAAGCTTTTATAAAATGTTATACTGGAATGCATTTAAAGGCAATATTGACTCACAGCTCATTGGGTTGATTGGTGTTTTTTCATGGGTCATTGCAAGTAAGGCCATTTACATCTTGTGTGATCTTTAAGTACATACGATATAATATATTTAATATATATTTACTGCAACTATTACATTTAAAAGAAATGTAGCGTTGAAATTTTACGAATTTTGATTAAGCTAAAGCAAATTTTTTAAAAAGTATTCTACAGATCCACTGTGCATAGATATCACAGAAGTCTCACTGAAGAGATAGAGCTTCCCTAGCACTCAGAACCTGGTGAATGATTCACTGTGTGGAAAGAGATGTACTGCCCTGTGAATGCATGGTGGGCTATTAAGTATTCAGTGAAGGCAAAGCTGTCTATTAAAGCAATGTCCACACTACTACTTTGGCATTTTTATTTAATCCTTATAAATTCAGACTATGCATACAGGCTGAAGTTTGTCAACTATATGAAGTCAGTTGGCAAAAATAGCTACTAGAATGAGATTCAGAAAGAATGTGACAGAATAGTGGCGGTGATAGTTCCCGTGGTAGGTACTCCAGCATCAAATCAACATCAGGGTGTTCTTTTAAACTTGGATTCTAGGGTATATAGAGGAATGTTCTATGGTTGTATGATTTTTAATGAAGAAATAAGTGAATAAAAAAACGTTTGAATAACTGTTGACAAGAGTTAGACACAAAAATAAGTATTAAAGGAAAAGCAGAAAATGAAAAATACATGTATATTTAACATTACAGTATTGAGCAGATAGAGAATTCTGTGAATACTCAATACAATCAGTTACGTAGTTCAAATGAGATATTTCATCATACTTGCTTCTTAATATAAACATGGAATACTTAATTCTACGCAAAGAAATCTTTAGTTAAGCATTGTGACAGATGGCCTTTGCAGGTTCTCCAAACAGGCTGGTCAGTCTGTATATCAGTGCCTTAAAATGTGTGCCCAGAGAAATCACCTGCACAGAATAAGCCAAATCATATCTATAACAGAGATCTCCATAACAGGGGGTCTTTAAGAACAGATTTTCAAAACCTGCCAGGTACTAAAGATTGTCCTTTTTGAGATCAGGGACGCTACATAGCTTCAGATCTCTTACCAGTCCTATCTACCTGTAAATAGAAAATCACTGCATATCTCACACGAGTACATTAAAAGGACACTCAGAACACTACAAAATGTAGTATTCCTCACTACAAATGATTGTAATTTATTACAGAAACATAGACTCTGATCTTATCCATTAAAAATGACTTTTTTTTAATTCAGATTATAAATGGTTCAACTGCTGTATGGAAATCTACAATAGCATGTCCTGGTTTGATGAAAGCTTCAGATTTTTTTGACTGCCATGGACTGAGTGAGGAAGAAGTGAATTTACACTAGTCTTCTCCAGGAATGAAAAACACCTGCATAGCCTGAGTTCAACTACTGAGCAGAGAAGACCTGCAAACCTGTAGTGCTCATCAGCTGGAACGAAGCATGCGTTTTTCATTCACTGCTATTGAGTTCTGCATCATGTCTTCCGTAACTGACACTATCCTAGATAGGTCACCAATATTTTAACTGACAACAAAAGGTAATAAAAAAGAGGTATTATTAGGACTGAAGAATTAGACTTTCTTAAAAAGAAAAAAATGTTGTACTCTGGTCTCTCAACTATGTTAGATAACTGGGTTGGAGGTTGGGCACAAAGGAATCAATTTCCTTTCCACAACTATATACAAGCTGATGAACTCAAAACGTCATACAACTTCAGCATACATATCTGTTATGTTTGTGTTAAATATTGCTTTTGAGAATTCCTCACATGGGTAGAAATGGTGCATGAATCAGTGTCCTGGGCAGCCAGAAGGCATCTGGTTAATGGCATGAAGACAAAGCAGTCTAAAGAAGCAGATGAAGGGAAAGGTGATACTATCTCCTGTTTCTAAAGTCTTACTATATCTGAAATTATCCTGAATAGGCATCCCAATACCTTAACATACTTATGTTATGTTTTAAAAAAGAACATTTAATGAGAAATACTTCCTTGGTAAATAACCCATGGATAGAGCTGGAAACTGGCATCCTACAGCATTGCTAGAACAGGGACTGACATCCAGGGCTAGGCTGAAATGGGACTTTTGGGCCCATGGTTACCATAGGGAGAAGCCCAGGGAAGGATCATCAGAAATAGTCAGGCCCCTGCAGTGCCCTCAGGGCCCTGGCAAACATTTGAATAAAAATGGTAAATTCCTCAGCTGGTGTGCCTTGCCTTGACGAAGTTAGCGAAGCTCTGCTAGATCTAGTTTATGATTCTCCTCTGTAAGTGCAAATCTCTATTGCAGTTGTTGAGCGTGTCACAGGGGTTTTTTGCTTTCAACAGGTTGAAGCTTGAAGTGTTGCAATCATGGAACAGTTTATTGGGATTAAAGAACAAGCTGTGGTAGTGTAGTAAAGTCAGTTTTGTGCATTTGACTGCACCAGCAAAAAGTATAAACTTGACATCCTTTTCTCACTTTTACTACAGGAACCATATTGCTACAGGAAAATATTATAAAGTCAAAAAACCTCCACATATATTCCTAATTATTTATTTTATGAGTATAAAATATAAATTACTAGCATTTTAAAAGGAAAGTTAAGGATCAGAATAAATACAGATCTCTTCCACTAACAGTTTACTAGATTTTAAAAAAATCATGTTTTATGCAAGTACATTTCAGTCTTTTCTCTTATCTACACTTCTCATTCACAGGTGTAAGCTCTCAGAAAAAGAAGTTGAAATTCTTTGTACAAATAAGCATATAACCTTTCGTAGTTATGTTAACTTTCATAATTATGAGATTAATGGTCACCAGTCAGATACCTCTGTGACTAAATAATTCAGTCACTAATATCTTTTGTCTTTCAGAAGTACAAAATCTAAGGATACTATCAAGGTGTGGAAGCTTCTCAAAAAAAAAAGGAAAAAAGAAAAAAAGGATAAAAATAACCAATACCTATTGTTTTCTAGTAGAAGGACCAGAGGAGGGACTACTAGGACGTTATCAGATCCTGTGCTGAAATGTGGTCTTGCAGTGTTAAAAGGAAGGTAATGATACCTTTACCTACCCCGTCTGTCAGTCACTATTCATCAGTAAGGTAAGATGAAGTAAGTCTCCTATTATGTCCTTATATTGTTGATAAAATGAAAATATGAAAGCAAAATTACTTTGCCAAGGGGAACTCTATTTGCAAAAAGTACTGACAGAAAAATGTTTGGGGTAGTCTGGAAGACTTTAGTAGTGAAGCCAACTGCACTCCATTAGTGACGTGATTACTGTATCTTTCTTAATATGTAGACAAAATGTCCTGAGACTCCTTTGCCAAGGATCTTGAACTTGGCTCAGTGGACCTGCTCCTAATTCTTTCTGTGATGTTGACTGCACCTTCTATTTACTCTTTCCCTGTTTATCTTTCTTTTGCAACGTAATTGAAAGAAATAGGTTTACTTGGTGCATGTTTCAAGATGCTGACATTTTCCTGTCTTTTGTTTACTATTGGAGTCACCTCCTAAGTTAAAATACCTCATTATCTTTACACTCCAAGACAAAGTTTCTAGGGAGAGGTAGTAGCTGACAAACTGATAGAATTGGAAGTAAGCTTTCAGGAACACAGCCTTTGTTTAGGTCTTAAACAGAAACAGCAATCTTGCAAAGTAGCAACATGTTGTGAACAATTTTTCTGTGCTTAGCTTGATTGTGCTCATCACTTAGTTAGACACTGAGTAAAAAGTTAAGTAGTAGCTGCAGACCAGGGACCCTGGTAATGGGAAAAAATGATAACGGTATTAGGTTTTGTGTGACAAGAAAGAGAGGAGAGATCATCTGTCCTGAGGAAGGAACAAGCAAGGTGGAAAGTCTAAACTTATGAAACAAACATTTCTAATGAGTTGATTTTTTTTTCTCCCCTAACATACAACTGAGCTATGAATTTTAATTATCAGGATCTTTTGANTTGCATTCTCATACTTCGTATATACTGATTCCTAAAATGATTTTAGTAAGATCAGGGATTGTTTGAGTGTTAGGAGAAAGCCTTGTTCCAAGACAGGATCGCCTTTCAGTTAATATTATCACTGATTTCTTTGGGAGGAAATAAATTCCATCATACAGCATACAACAACTTAAATTTAGCAAAAATGTGATTTTCTTTTGCACTTCTGTCAGTTTACAGGAATATAATTTCTTCAAAGGTGTTACCGTAGAGAAAGACCTCTTATGAACAAAGCTACTTTTTAGACTTCTGAGAGAAACTAGCCCTAACTCTACGATATGTCATCAGCACCATAGTCAAAATTAGAATAGTAACATACAAATTACTACATATAGCATTGACAGACTAATACCAGAAGCTCAAAAAAAAGTTTGTAATATATAGCTAGAGACTTAGATACCAGTATCTTTCATTTGAGGATAATACCCAACAAAATAATTCTTTAATTGTGTTTTATTAGTAGGTGAAACTAACCTCCTGGTCCTTGAAAGCAACGTAGTGACTTTGTTACTTGCAAAATAGATACCAATAGCAACTCTACATAAATAATTGGTATAGTCCTTGCCAATTAGCTATGACATCTTTTGAGAAAAAAATTTAACAATTTTGCAATCATAATGTTCATGTCAGGCCAAGTCTCTTGAAATTATTTGCTAATCCCACTGGTGTTTTTCAAGTTTTAAAGACTTAAACAAAGTAACACAAATCCTTTTGCCTCTTGAAAAAAGATTATTTCAGATAAACAGTAAGCCAAAAACATTGATTGTCATGGCTGTGCACCTCTTTAAACCAAAATAAGGGCAAATCCATTGGAGGATTTTAGGTTTGTTTTTAAATTATATATAAATATTAATATTTAAATCTAAAATATCAAGAAATATTAAGTCAAAATAAGATCACCAAGGAATTTCATTAAAATAAAAAGGGAGGGAGAATACAACTGTACGTTGTGGGTTTTTTAAAGTAAATATAAAATGTAATTAGAGCAGATTTTTTTCCTATGAAAATTTGTATTGTATGTATTTTTATTTTTTAATTTTTCAGTTGACAATATTGTTCATCAAGGTAGTAATAATTTCTTCAGAAAAAAAAAGAAATTGCAGCTCAGATTTCTAGAAACCACTTTTGTTATGAGAGATTTGGCTAAATGCCAGTATATAAGCACTGGTTTTTTTATATTTTTCTCTCACTGCTTACAAATATACAAACATGTTCAGAAAAAAAATAAAGTACTTAAATTATTCTAACAAATTCTGCAAGCAATTTCAATATAAGTGTTCTCATTAGTGAATTTATTTAGTGATTTAAGGGATAACATTTTCATTTATGTCAATTGGCATTAGTAGTTTTTTGTTGTATTAATTTTGTTTTTTCCCTTTACTAAATGTATTTCATCAAGTTAAACTGAAAGCCTGTGTTCCTGCAAACATAGTAAATAAAGAATTTAAATTAATGATTTAGTTTAGATCAGTTCTATAATTTTGAAGTGAGTCTCCTAATTATCCTCACTTATCACACACGCTTAGGTTCACATCACAGAGTAGTTTCAGAGAGTGTTGACTGGACTCATTTTGGACAAAGGTGAGGCCAAACACAGAACAGAAACATTTCTAGTATTCTCTAACAGCTAAAAGTGCTTCAATCCAGGGTACCAGTCCAGAACTAGCAAAAGTAAAACCTCATATAGTATGGACATTGGATCTTCAATATTTACTGTTTCAATCTGTTCAGCTGCACTACTTACTAGTGTAGACATACACACTAAATACTCCAAGTAGAAAGCTGGCAGGGAAAGAACAGAATGTCCACTCGATGTATAATTCACTTAAATGGAAATAACTTTAAAATCCTTTCCATAATCCTGATGCAAGTATGCATCTGCAGTATTTGTATTAAGGCTTAACATTTCCATGCAAGCAACAGGAAAGGAATCCTTATTTGGGGACTTTGAAAAGGATTTGGGACCACTATATTCCATCATCCGACTTTGAGTGTATTTGGGATCATACTTTTCAAAGATATGTTTGCTTATTCTGTCTTGTAGCAGAGGCAGACCTTACTTTTAACCTGCCTATTTATTGAGCAAATCATGTCCTAGTTCTTTGTTCGCCACATTTAAAATGCCTTGCAGATTAAGTGTACGGGTTCCTTTGCCTCTTGCATGGTGGAATCATGTGGTTCAGCAACACTGGAAAAGGATTTCTTGGTGTTGCTCTTTTTTTTTTTTCATACAGGGTACTAGTGTGTTTAGTACCTTTCATGGATTACATTCTGTTTGAACTTCAAAACAATAAACAGAGCTTCAAAATCACTTTGAGCAAAAAAAAAGACCAAACAACCCCCCCCCCCCAAAGTACATCATGTAGGGCAAAGAAAAACAAAGAAAATCTAGATGTGTTCTTTTCAAATTCAAATTTTAGTAAGTTACTGTCATCCTAGTTATTGACATTTCCTGGGGAAAAAAGAAACAGATCATACTTCTGTAATATGCTTTCCCTGTTTGTCTGCTTGAGATTCATATCCATCTCTTGTTATCAGCCTGAGCAATATCTTTTCCCTCTGAAGAAACCTTTAGTGGTTTTAGCATTACTCTCTTGTAGGCTTGCCCAGAAGTGGGACTTTCAAATAAAGAGATCCTCTTCTCTGATAAGGCTTTCTGTCTTTAAGTAGTATTATTGCTGTCCTCTCTTTGTTTGCTTTCTGTTTCTTCTAATCACATCCTTTTATTTATGTGTGTACAACCAGGCAGCATAATACTAATCAGGTAAACTGTAGGTGATGTTTGTATTAAAACAGAACACATTCTCCCCTTTGTTTTCATATAGTGTCTTTCCTTACATTGGGGCTGAATAGCAATTTCAATATTTGGAAAGGTGTTTTACTGTTAAAAGATAGGAGTGACACAAAACAAAGTCGTTAAATTGTTGTTATGGAAGATATAAAGCACATATAAATATTGAATACTGCTAGCAGAAAAGCCTTCCAAACTGCACAGGAATAGCTGGAATCAGCAAGCAAAGGATGCTCAGGATAACATGTTGCAGACTAAGCAGTGATACATCCTCCTTTGTGACCCTTGGGAATAGGGTTTTAGCAACAATGTGGCAATACATGTACAACTAAAATATTTTCTTTTATTATTGTTCTCTCTTTTCTCTAGCTTCATATATTCTTCCCCTTCTAGAGCAGTCATACAAAAGGTTCTAGTTCTTTAAGGCACTTCAGCAGGTGCCTACATATAAATACTTGAGCTATCCCACTGAAGACTACTGGTGTATTTAAAATTAGGCACCTGCTGAAGACGCTTGTTGAATTAGGGCCTGAGTGATTGCACATGCAAATTGTAATTGATACCAACAGCAATGATAGGAATCCATCTTCGCAGCCAGCTGGTTTGTCTACGCCTGAAAGCTCCTTCTGATTATTATACTCATTTTATAAATGCAGACAATGGCAGTTACGTGTTTTGGACATGGTAACAAAGCTTTGAGCAAGAAACATTGATTCCAGAATTATTGTGCCCTAAATTTCTATTTTGAAAAATAAGAAAATCAGTACAACTGTTAATATAAAGGTATGTAACAAATATTCCCTGGGTTTCAGAAAATGACTGTGCATGAAAATAAACTATAGCATATATCATGTGAAATATTATTGCCACAAGCCAGCATCCAAATATTTACAATGGGTTACCATAAGCATGTTAGCATCTATTTCAGTACATTTATACAGCAAAAGGATCTAAGAAACAAGAATTTTGAACAGATTTTAAAGATTGATTTGAATCAGAAAAGATACATAGGAGAACATCTGAACTGGCAGAGAAAATGCTTGCAATTAGGCAATTTTAGAAGGAAACACCTGAAAACCTCATCTCAACTCTTACAAAATTACATATTTCATATTGTAACCTTGCTGAGATGAGGAATGTTTGGATGGGACATGGAGGTAGGAGGTATGGAACAATTTACAAACACATGCTACCTTCAAATTATAACACTCTCCTACTAAGTAATTATTTGCACATTGTCTCTGTCAGTATTGATTACACTAAATGTGTTATTAAAAGACCACATTTTTTGGGAAGAAGAATGTGGCTCAGTGGATAAGATTTTCATCTCTAGAAACAGAGGTTCATTGTGTGAGCGTTTGGCATTGAATATTAATTTGTTGGACATCATTGGTTGAAATTTAACTTTAGCGTAGAATCCCTACACAGTTAAAATGATTGGCTAGCATAGGTTTTTGCAATGACTATGAGGTTATGATGTAAATAATAAGTACAGAAATACATGACATACAGATTAACTATATATTTCTGAGAGATTAAGAAACATGAAATAGTGTTCGCAGAACTGGTGATCTCTAAAATCCATATTAAAGCATACAGTTTTATTTTCTATGCAATTATTTGTGCCTAGGTTAACATCTGACATGAATGCTGAGCCCCTTACCCTATTACCCCACTAAACATAAGAAGTTATTTAACTGAATTCAATAAAGATAAGATTTCACCTCTTAGAAATAAAAAAATAGTTTATTCAAGCTGTCCATCATGATTGTAGTAATTAGCTGTACTTCAGGTTTAAAAAAAAAGAAGAAAAACGTTCTCCAGCTGTGTTCATCTAACCATTGACCCTTGTTTTCAATATGAAACAAAGCCAGTGTATTGGGTTTGTGTGGCAAGGTTTTGGTAGCGGGGGGGGTGGGGCTACAGGGGTGGCTTCTGTGAGAAGCTGCTAGAAGCTTCCCCTATGCCCGATACAGCCAATGCCAGCTGACTCCAAGATGGACCCACCGCTGGCCAAGGCCGAGCCCGTCAGTGATGGTGGTAATGTCTCTGTGACAATGTGTTTAAGAAGGGGAAAAAGTTGCTGTGCAACAGCAATTGCAGCTGGAGAGAGGAGTGAGAGTATGTGAGACAAACAACCTTGCAGACACCAAGGTCAGTGAAGAAGGAGGGGGAGGAGGTGCTCCAGGCGCTGGAGCAGAGATTCCCCTGCAGCCCGTGGTGAAGACCACGGTGAGGCAGGCTGTGCCCCTGCAGCCCATGGAGGTTAATGGTGGAGCAGATATCCACCTGCATTCCGTGGAGGACCCCATGCCAGAGGAAGTGGATGCCCGAAGGGGGCTGTGACACTGTGGGAAGCCTGCACTGGAGCAGGCTCCTGGCAGGACCTGTGGACCCATGGAGAGAGGAGCCCACGCTGGAGCAGGTTTTTCTGGCAGGACTTGTGACCCTGTGGGGGACCCACGCTGGAGCAGTCTGCTCCTGAAGGATTGCACCCTGTGGAAGGGACCCACGCTGGAGCAGTTCATGGAGGGCTGGGAAGATTGTGAGGAGTCCTCCCCTGAGGAGGAAGGAGCTGCAGAAACAAAGTGTGATGAACAGACTGCAACCCCCATTCCCTGTCCCCCTGCGCCGCTGAGGCAGAATGATGAAGAGAATTCAGGAGCAGTTTTGATGACCGTTGTTTTGGCTGTAGAAATCAATTGTCTACAGAGCTTGTAAAGCTCCTGATACGATGAAAATTTAGTACAAGTCTTGTGTAGAACATTGCATATAAGTAGTACATCACAAAAAAAAATTATGCACACATTGTTTCCAATAAATAATATTCCTCCAATGCTGAGAAAAGTAATCCACATCCTTAGAAACTTGTTATTTTTACAAAAGAGCAATGATGTGAACTCAGCCCACAATCCTCTAAAAGACTATTCAATTTTTTTTGAGGTTAATGCTACTATTAGTACATACGAGCAAAATTGATACATATGGGCAGTTACACTCTGTGGTGCATTTGGTTGTCTGAATGCCGGGTACATATTCTGTCCCGGTGCATAAACCCAAGTCCACGTTGACACCTGAATGGAACATACCTACCTGGGTGCCCGTTGCCTCTGGAAGAAGGTTCCAGGATACACCAGGAAAGTTCCATGGATCACTCAACAGGTTTTAGACTGTTGAGCAAGTCTACCCTAAAATGTAGACACTGCCATGAAATTCAGAGATTTTTGAAATACCTGTATGTGCAGCTTAACCTATGTGAAAGACATATCTAACATTATACAAAACCTGGTCTTTTGTCATCAAAAGACTGTGCATTCTGGGAGAGGGGGAGAGAATATAAATTCACTTCAACCACTGCTTTCCTTCCTTCCAAGTTACTTTTCTAATTACTTCAGACAGAATAATTCCTTGAAACTGTTCTCTGAGATTGAATAACTGCAACCTAGGAATACCCTAACAACAGAGCTGATCAGAAAAACTCCAAGGAATATCAGTAGATTTATCAGAAAGGGCCAAATATTTGAAAGTGAAATCTTTACCAGAAACATACTATTAGACATATTTAAAAGCAAAACTCTGCACAGTGTGATGGAGCTCATCTGTTTGCCATTTTAAAAATGTATACTTTTATATTAAGTAGAAGTTGAAATCCAAATTATTTGTTCAACATCTTGGTAATTTATGATTTGGATCAGAAATTATTTTAAGTTTCATTTTACAAGGAATTTTCACTTTTATTGTGTTCTAGTTCTGTGTTAGCATTAAAAAAAAGGATAAAATAGCTGCTGACCGGTTGTTATAAATAACCATCATATTTTATCCAAAGAGATGAAGACAAAAGGATGCACCATGCTTACCTTTATAGAAGACTACTTGGAAGATGGAAAAATTATATTGTGCTATGGTCATCTCAATTCACATTATTTCTTGTTAACTCTCAATAGTGCACAAGTATTAGAAAGTTAGAATTTAATGTAACAGTTTATCCTATTCAATACGCCTTTACAGCTGAACACTTGTCAAGTGAAGCATTAATGTTTAGTAATTACCAAACATATTTAATATTTATTGTTCATCAATATTTGCTTACTAATTCAATTTTCTTAGTTAATATGGCTCATATTAGCAACAGGTAATAACATATATGTAATAGAATAAAACAAATCTTTTTTAAAGTTGTTCCCTAATGCTAATTAATAAATAATTTATTAAATTCCTCCTTCATGTATGTTTTCTTTTGATGAGGAAAATGGATTGCAGTGAACAGCAAGGGAAATTACCTGATTCTGAGTTGATTAACATTTTCATCACATATATTGGCCAGACTTGTTTACGAAACAGGTAATGGTCAAAGCAACCTACCTCTAACCCTTATCTGTTCTTGATTATAAGTACCAGAACTCTCCCAAGACTTGGGCATCTGACTGTGGCAGAACAAATAGCGTAGCTGCATGTACTTGATCAAAACTTAAATCTTACCTAAAGACATGTCAACTGCTTCTGAACTGATTAAAGCTGAAATGTGGCATCTCCTCAGGAGATCTCTACACTACTTTATGGTTCTTGACTAAAACTCTGGACAGCACAACACAGTTTTTTCAGTTTCTGTACATATTCATATTTTTTCTCCCAGACAAACGTTTGCTAACATTTCCAAATGTTACCAAAATGTGGTAAAATTTCCATTCTGCACACACAAAGCCTGGTGTTCCTGGTGTTTATTTATAAATATTTCAAGTTTTCATTATCTTCTGTGAAGAATACACATTTTCTTCCTTACTTTCAGTATTAATATTCTTAAGGCATTAACTCTTCACAGTTGTTTCTTCATTGTATACATCATTGCTATTGTCAGTATCTTCAAAAGTCTCTGTATCAATCAACTCCAGTTGAAAAAACCCACGTTATTATTTTAAAGCCCCACTGGCATGATTGCCCTACCCATGTGACCTGCCACCAGGAAAGACAAGAATACACTTCAGTAGCCTTTCTCCTGAGACTATCATAGTGTTTATCTCATGAAAACTAACTGCTTAAAAGTCTTACTTTAATAGAATGTAGGGCTATCTCTGTCTACACTACATGTCATTCAAAAGCACTTTGAAAATTTGTTGCAGAGGTGATACAAAGGCTAAAAAGCAATAAATCTGCATTATTAAATCTTAATTAATAAGATATGTCTTAATGTCTATGTTAATTGTATTTAATCATGATGACTTCTCCAGTTTGACAGAACTTGAGACAGAGTGTGATAAAAATAGAAGATGAAAATATCATGTCATATAAAATGATCAAAAGCCTATTTACCCTGATATACTTGAAGCTGATGGTAGCTTCACTAAAGGAAGATTGTATGCACATCACAGTGCACAGTGGTGTATTCTTTTTAATTTGCTCTTTCAGTTTATAGGAATTTTGGGTTTAGAGATTTTTTGGACTCACAAATTGTAATCTTAATGTTTAATACCAGTCAATAGACTTATATTTCCTAAAATTGCCTAATCACATTTTGAACTCATGCCTACTTCTGGCAACCATAACATCCTGCAACAGTGTTTTCTATTGTTTAGTTATACACAGTATTCTATTTGATTTATTTAAATCTGTTACCATTTTTTGAAAGTAGTCGTCTCGTTTCATGTTAATTTGTTTAACTTTTTGACCATTTTTTACCACTGAGCTAGTATTTTCAGTTAAATCCCCTTAGTAATTCTAAGATCTCCTTCTGCAAAAGTAATAGATAATTTCCAGGGTATCATTTTGTACAGATTTTTTAGGGTTGCTTTTTTGCATGTGAATTACTTTGCAGCTATTAATACTGAATTTTATCTGCCAACTTATTGCTCATCACAGCGAGATTCTCCTGCACCTTTTCATAGTCTGTTTTTTTTTCACTATCCTGTAGTACCTTGTATTCATATCAAAGCCTGTCACCTCATTAATTATGCCTTTTCTAAACCACTTATGAATATGTTGAATGTCAATTCTGTTAACAGATCCTATACTTTTGTCAGTTCTTGAAATTTTTTGAAATTTCTTATAATGCACTTGCAGGCCTTATTTCATTTTATCAATCAAAATTGTTATCTTAGGACTATATGTTATTTGTTCAAGTTTTATTCCTGTGACAGACTGTATTATGTATTTTTCAGGAATACATATTTCAACTAAATGAGCCTTTAATGTAAGGAATTCAATTTGGAAAGAAAAGTTGAAGAAGGTTTTAACTGTTCTTATTGTTCTTGTGCTTGCTGAGAATGATGCTTGTTAAGCATTTAATTTAGAACATCAAATTACCTGCATCAACAACAAAAAAAATAATTCTCCATTCCAGGAAATACATACATCAGGTTTTTAGTTAAAATGCTGGCAGTACCTACCTTATTCACATATTGAAAGTGTAGTTCAGTGTCTAAAATACCTATTTTGCAAGCTCCAAAAATAATCCCATAAAGGTACCAAATACCTTAACTTAAAAAATATGCTACAGTATGTATGTGTCAATATATACAAAAATGATTACTTAATGTCTAACTGTAAACTGTTTTTATAGGCAGTGCAATATGATAAGTTGTTATTTTTATTTGCCATCTATCCTACCTAGACATCTATCTTAAAATAAAGTGAATCTCCTGCTTGATTAGCTAGTTCTCATTAATTATATTGATAATACGGTTCTTCAGCTTGGAAAAGTGCATAGCTTTCAGACAGCTGAAGTTAGAATTCTGTCATTTTTCTTTCAGTTAAAATTAATGCTAAAGTCTTCTTATTAAATGAATTGTCTGCCAATTTTACTATGAACATATACCCACAAGCCAGAGGATAAGAACTCTTCTGGTCTACACGGCATGAAAAATGTGTGGGCATGATACAAGCAGTGTAAGGTTTTGTACAAACTCAAATGGATGTAACTAGTCAAGATGAAGAGAATTGTAAGACTGGGAAAGAAACAGAGAAAACTTTTGTGTGTGTGTGATATACAGCACCCTGCACCTAGATGGAGTGAGAAAACTCTCCTTCCATATAATTGTGTTTTAATGTTGAAGTGTTCAAATTTCTGATGGTGACTTTGTATCATTAACTTCCACTAAAAGGCAATTTAGAGAATCAGCTGCAACTCCTTTGGATGTGAAACATAAGGGAAATACGGAAAAGGAAAAGTACTTTCACAATGTATAGTACAAGGAATATAAAAGTCAAATTAACTGTAGAAAAGGTGACTGTACCTAGACAATATTTGCACTGTCTAGGTTTTTGCATGTCTTAGAATAATGCTGTTGCATTTGCATGGATTGGGAAGTAAAAAAGTTTCACTATTTACAAGTCTCTCCAGCTTTTCATATTTATGTTAATATTTGTGACAGATAATGTCTTAGAACTACAAACACTTCAACTCTGAGATTTGATATTCATGTACAAAATCAAATATTTGATACCTTGACGACATCTCTCTTTAACAGTGATGACCGTGGATGGAATTTTTAAAGATAAATTACACTGAAAATGTTCTTTGGTTCTGTTAATTTACTAATTATTTACCTAATCCTGATTATGATGTGTGGTAATTGCAAGAAATTGGCACTTCTGATGTCTTTTATGCAAACAAGAAGAGCTAATGTGTCTCCTTTTTTGGAAAGGATCCAGAATGGAATAATGAATTTAGTGACCCTCTTGTCATATAATTCTGAGGACATTTAGTGCAAATATTGATCTGAAGTGTATGACTTCTGGATATATATTTTCTTCTGGTTTTCATCTGTAGGGAGATGATGGTGATTTTGACTACACGTATGTCCATACAGTGATAGGTGTAGCACTAGGTTATGTGATTAAAGACTTGTCTCCCCACACTAGAAAGAGCCCACTGGTATGACGACAAGCAGGGGCACGCCAATACCTCAGTCAGAGACATGAGTCCCCTCCCTGAGCCGCCAGAGCTGTCCCATGGGACCCTCAGCCCCAGGGGCCAGGGGACACCCTGCACCAGGAGTCAGCAGGGGAGGCTCCCTGGGGCATCTCACAAAGTAAGAGGAGACGCTGTCCAGGGGTATGGAGCTCATCGTGGGAAGAGCATTTGGGGATTTGTACTGGGTCTGGCTGAGGGGAGCTGGTTTTCCCCCTGCCAGCCTGCTGTGCTCTGTGCTGGTGGCTGGAGGCGGCACCAGTGTCTGGCTGTGGCCGGGCGGTGCCGCCCCAGCCCCGGGGCTGCCTCTCCAACATTTCCCCCACCGCCCCCGCTGTGGGCTGGGGGTGGGCGGAATCTTGGGAGGGGGCGGCCAGGACAGCCGGCCCGGGCTGAGCGGGGCTATTCCGTACCGTGTGACGTCTGCTCAGGGATAAAAGCTGGGAGGAAGGAGGAAGCGGGGGGCATTCGTGGTTTGGGACGTGTGTCTGTGTCCTCGGGAGCAGCCGCGGCACGTGCTGGGGCCCTGCTGCCCGGGAGGGGGCTGGGCGTCGGGGCTGGTGAGAGGTGGGGAGGGGGGTCCGTGTTGTCCTTTCCCTGTTGTTTCCGCACGTGGTCTTTGTTTTATTAAACTGCCTTTGTCCTGGCCCAGGAGGTTTCTTTGCACCTCATTTTCTCCCCCTGCCCTGCTAAGGAGGGGAGTGACAGAGCGGCTTGGTGGCACCTGGCGTCCAGCCGGGGTCAAACCACCACAGGATTGGAGATAGGGATGGATTGAGGCAGTTGGAGGAAAAAGTGTGGGGAAATAGAGGGATAAAGTGGTAGAAGGGGCAGGTTGCATGTAGATAGGGGCTGGTCAATACATTTATGCTTGATCAGCACAGTCTGTCCTTTCTTTTCATTAAACTTCATTTCTACTGTTTTTTCGTGGTGAGGTACTGTGTATTCTGCATACACATGTATGCATGGGGATCTAGCAACTAGACTATTAGGTGGGACCATGGGTCACAAGGTCCCTTGTGTCTGGGTAGCGGCAACTGGAGAGAAACTGGAACGCATGCATACTGTGTGGGATTGTATGTCAATGCATGTAATTGCTAGTGGGCATCAAGGTGGCCTGGCTGGCAAGTAAAATAAGAGACTTGGGAGCCAGGTATCAAAGTCACCGTAAGTTGTTGGCTACTGGAGAAACTAGCAGGCCCAAGCCAGCTACTGAGGAGACTGTGAGGTCTGGCAGTCAACTGGAAGACCCATTCGTATGTGTCTGTGCGTTAGGCAATTGGAGACCAGAGAATATAGAGGTCAGCTACTGGGTAGACTAGGTATCTAAGTCCAGCCACAGGAGAGATCCATATTATACATATACATACACATATTTTCCATTAATGGGCATTCATCCTGAGCAGCCAGAAAGGGGAACAAGATAAGGCCGTTACTGCTGTTTGTGTTTGTCTAAATGCTGTGTGTTCCAATTGTGTGGCCAGCCATGTGTATATACATATATGTATTGTGTGTATGTATGAATGTGTGCCTGCTAGGGATGCACACTCAGCCTCATTACTCATTACTAACAACACCTTGGGACATGGGGCTGCTGCAGCCTTGTGTTTATTGGGCTACTGCATTCAGCAACTCATAGCGGTAGGCATGACAGAAAAAAATTGATAAATTTTATTAACTTTGTGCACCATTTAAATGTTAAATAAATGCATATAGAATAGTAATAGATTATAACTCCCATTTCTCTTCCAAGATTTTTTACAACCTGTTGCTATGGCTGTGCATCACTGAGTGCTATATATTGTCCTTCCTCATATCTGGCAGTGGCCTTCTGCAGGATAATTTGTGCTATTGCAGAATGAAATTACGCAATTTGAAGCACACCATTAACACTGTACAATGTTTTTCAGATGTCCAAGTGTCAAAATGATTTGTATATAGTCTGTGGGCGTTACAAGCCAAATGTTATTAATCATCTGTAAAGAAGACGGAGATGAAGAGACTGTGACCAGGTTCTCTGGAAATATTTGTTCTTCCTTGTGAGAATGTAAGTCCATCCTGTTTATCACAGATGTAAATAGCAGTTAGAGCTGACTAAATTTATAGTTTCCTGAAGGAAATGTCTGATTAATTCATATTTCTAACACAGATGGAAGATGTACACTTATTAGATGGAACCAAGATGCTTGCCTGGTAACAGCAAGATTCTGTATTTGGCATGTAGTAATGATTTTTCTGTTTCAGCTATTTCTATTCATATATTACAGAAGGTAAAAATAATGCTTTTGAGCATAAGTTGCAGCAAGAACTTGCAGAGAACAAGGAAGAGAAACCAAATACCATCTTGCCCCACAATGTGAAATGGAAAAGGTCATGTTAGCAACAGAGAAACAGTAGCCGAAGAGCAGATATGAATAGCGCTGGTAACAAATGTGGGTAGGAGATTGCAGGTGTGTTGTTATTTTTCTTTTAGACCAAGAAAAACATGCAAAAAATTGCCCAAATGCTACAATTAGCGACAATGAGAATGAAAAAACTTCATATTAAATGCTAGCGTTAGGCACTAAAAAAGAGGAGTGGGCTTTGACTTCCAAAATAGTTATGGAGAAAACATGGTGCTGTCTAACAAGGTGATTCAACACACCTGAGATCTGAGCCATCCTTCAGAGATGTCTATCAATGTGCATTAATGTACAAGCATTCTAACATGATTATGTTCCAACCTGGAAGCCTCATTTTGATGCCATATTTAGATGAGATGCATCCTGAACTCTTCACTCAATCCTGCTCTAGAGGGAGCTGATGACAAAGCTCTAACTGTCTTTGCTGATGACAGAGCTATTATTGTTTTCATCCTAGGATCTTCAGATATATCCTACTCATTTTCTGCAGTCTGCACTTGTAGTGCTGTAATTGATATGTCATCTTTGAAATATATGAAATCTCACTGGTTCTGTGGAACACAGCATATGCACCCTATCTTGTCCTTTACTACTTTATGATTTTAGTTGATAATGCTAAGTGGAATAAGGTGGTTTGGATTATTTGGTTATTTTGCACATACTAATTGCAAAGAGCCCAGTAAAATTAAGTGTTATATAAACAAAACACAGTTTTAGACAATAAATCATTAAACATGATATATCACAATAAACTGGAAACAATCATGGTTTAAGAAAAGACAAAACAAATTCAAACTAACTTGATTTTTAAAATAGAACTGTGGGGAAGAAAAGAATTATATTGTTACATTTTTTAAATGTCAGACCCACTGAATAAATTTGCTCATATGAAACAGAACTATTTATGAATATTGCCTGGGAACAGATTTTTAAAGTGTCACATGCCAATTAACACAGTACATGTGAACAGAAGCATAATGAATTTGAGAAGGTAATATTCCCACATGCAGAAAATGTCAACAAGAACATAATTGGCAGCTATAGCATATGGTATATTGAGCTCAAAAACTTGTTTATACTGTCTTGAATCTCCCACTAATAAGATCACTATTAACAAAATACAAAAGAATATAGCTGAAGTGCCATTCAGAAGTGTCACTTCCTTTTTGAGATTCAGGCATGAAAATTGACTGATGTGCTTTCTAATGTCAAGCTTGATATTATATAATCCAATGGGTTTGGTGTAGCATTAATACTATGGAGTTTAATTCATAATTTATTGAAGTTACATAAAACTGCTCATTAGCTAAAATAGATGTTGACCAAGGTATTTATATGTGTGTGTGCATGTGGGTGCATATTTCTGAACTCTTAGTATCTGAAATCACAATAATCAGTATTTTCAAAAACAAATATGCAGGGCTGAATTCATAACTCTTCTCGGCTGTGCTCTAGTCATAGTTTGTTCATACTGAGCGTAAATGACCAAAAGAATATTTCTCCAGTGTTCTAGGCAGGAAGTTTTAGCTAGCAAAGCAAGTTCTTGAGCCAAACTATTTTTTTCTTCATTTACATCTGGCTGCAAGGGGATATAGATCTGGTGGCAATGAAATACCAGTGTTACACTGGATGATCTCTCTTTGACCTTCCTGATGCTTTCAGAATGTTTCATGTCAAGGAGAAGGAGAGCATACCAACAATGTCTTAAAAACCCCGAACCCATGGACAAAGAAAATAAGTAAGTTAGGTGGACAAGAGATCTGAGCCTTAAAATCAGACTGTTGATAATTCCTTCTGCATTTCTGACTCTTTACTTTTATAAATTCTTGGGAGACATGAGCTTAAAGTCAAGTAACTTCATTAATTATAATAATTTTCATTTTTTTTAATAGCTGAAATGAAACAAGCTTTAATCAAAACCCTGGAATGTTTCCCTCTACTTTTACCAGAAATTTTCATCAAACCCTTCTCTCCCATCTTCTGTTCTTCCTCTTCCAACATCCCTATTAATAGTATTAGTGAAATGTAGTTATTAGTTCCTATTAAAGCCTTGCAAGCATCACTGTAAGTCACTCAGTTTCTTTCCAAAGCTTCCTCTTCTTGATAGGATCAGTCAAGTTGAATTTGTACATAATCCAAGAAATACTGTCCATGAAAGTGGATCCAGGCTAGACTCAGATGCATCTTCTGAGGATTTAAACACTCTGCTGAAACAAAAGTACCCTGCTTCTCAAATTTGTTATAGAGAGGTGGACACTGCCAGAAGATAATGTAGATTCATTCCATCTACCTCTAATGCTTAACTATGGTTCCTTTTTCTGAGTTGGAAAGGGTTATCCAGAAGGCAATCAGATCTTAGACGTTCTTGGATTTTCCTCTAGAAATGTTTCTTTACCTCTACTGAATACAGAGAGTCCTAAGGCTTCTTTCTTAGACTAAGCTCTTAATTTAACAGTGTCACACTATGAAGTTAATACAAGTTGGTTGTTAGATATTCATGTTCCCACTTTCACTCTGTGGCAGTAGTCCTGGTCAGATGGTGCCTTATCTTATGAAACTTCATCAAAAAATATCATAGTTTATTTTTGCCCTGTCTCTACTGTAGTGTCTTTTCTAAATAAACACATTTAGAAATATGAAAAAAACAAAGCATATTCTGGGACTTCTTTGAAGCTATGAAAATAAGCACAGAAATATAAAAACAGGAATAAAAATCATGAACACTTTTAAAAACAGTTATTTAACAGTGAAATTAAATACTGATTCTATTTGAGGGTTTTTACGCTTTTTGTAACTTTGTGGCTACACAATCCTAGATACTTGGAGGAACTCTTTTTTATTGTGAATGTAAAGGAAATAAAGAAATACAAACAAACTACCTTTTAGGTCTACAACCAATTTTTAAATTACAGCAAAGTTGATGGCAATCACAATCATTTTGCAAAGATATTTATAAAGGAAATACAGAGGAATCCAATATCCAGTTGAAATTGCAGGAGAACTGTAGATAATTTGAATTTGCCTTTTTAAATTCATGATGAAGATGGCACTGAGGTGAAGAGTGTCTGAATTTTTTAAAAGCTAAAATGTTTACACCTACCAGTTTTACAGGTCATCTGATATTTCTCACAACTTCCTAACCACATTTCATTGGCTAATTAAGAGCTGTTTAAGAAAAGAGTATAATTAATTACTGTCATGGTTCCTGATAGCTTTTCCCAGTTGTTTTTAGCAGTCTTGCATCCATATAGTAGCTGTAACACAATCTAGTTTGTTAAGACTACCTGGAAAATATTTGAAATTATGCTAAACCAGAAATTACTATTTTCAAGAAACGGCCCTAGTCTTATATGAGCCAAGGACTTTGGTGGCTTTTGTCTGGTGCTTAGCTCCACCAGGATATACAAATGCCTACTTCTTTCCACATATCCCTCACTAGACTGGGGAAAATCTAGTACATAACTGTAAAATTTTCATTGCAGGTCAGGTTCTTCGTATGTAAAGGAGGGGCAATGATACCCTTTGAACTAATAGCTAAATGTTTAAAGAATTCAGCCTGCTAATGATTAAAATCCATATTTCTCCTGGAACAGAATAGTTGACAGCCTTAGTGAGTTCTGGTGGGTCTGTTCTCCTTTGCATTTAAAAAAAACCAAAGTTAACTGGGCCAGGAAAAAGATCACACAAAGGGGGAAGCTCCACAAAGAATATGGCAGGCTCTGTTGAAGTATTTAATTGTTTAATGTACTGTGTTCAATGGAGAAGGAAATAAAATCCCTACCCCAGAGGGATGTCTCAGGTAAGTTTTTTATGTTTACTTTCACTCTATGGTCCCCTGTATCACAGCAGATCATCTTCATCCTTATCATGCATGAAAAAGAAAAAAAAGTTTGTAAATAAGGATTTATTATTCAAGTTTGAATGCATTGGTAACAATAAAACAACTCTTAATTTACACATGAACAACCAGTTCTGGCTGATAAAACAGTGTGATAAAACAAATTATTAACATCTGTTAGAGTTGCTCTCCAAGGGTTTTCATCTTTTCAGTTTCTTATGGTTCTTTCAAAGTGGTATCATTGTGCTTTTTTTTCTCATGCTTTCACCAAATAAAGACTTTTTACATATTTCAAAATTAGCAATTTCTCTTAACTGTCTTCATTTTTTCTTAGTAATGTTTTTTGAAATTTTCAAGCACTGGCAGAAACCTGAATTCTGTGGTAGTTCTGGAGACTTAACTAAGTCATTTTTATTACTGTGCTTGCTTGACCTTACCATCTTCTTGTCCTTGAAGTGCTTATTTGATGGTTGAGTTCAGGTCCCTGTTCCTATTTAGTGACGTCCCTTGATAATAATTTGAATGCATTTCGCATGAACAGAGCCTCTCAGAATTTGTGAGTGACAATGCTCCCTTAGACTCTTCTGAGGACTTTGGCTCTTCAAGAAGCTGGACCCTCACTGCTGTGCCTAGCAGTATGCAATAGATTAGATTATATTGTCCATTGAGTATTACTAAATGTTCTTAAAGTTGCGTAAATGGTAACTGCAAAATACATTAAATATACTCCTTATACAGTCATATGCCTTATATAGTCATACGCCTGCAAGGAGACAGGTCCCGACTTTTCCCAACAGGCAGAAAGTTTTATGTAAGATAAAGAGAAGAACTGTGTGAAAACAAAGCCTCAGAGCGGCCTGTCATTCAAGACACTCTCATGAGAGATATGGGTTTGAATCTCCCTAAAGAAAAACAGATCTGAGCCCAGGACTTTCATATCAGGTGAACTTTTTAAACACTGACCAAATAGGAAAGGTGTTTTGAAAAAGTCTGGAACTTTTTCAAAAGATCTGATGCCCCAATTTTGCAATAAGTAAATGATTTTAAAATACAGTTATAATTCCCTAAAGATTATGAATCCTTGAGTTGAGGAAGGTCCTTCCTTGAGTCCATGGAAGAAAGCATCTTAGTCCTGGAGAATGGTAGGCATTAAAATAATCCATGCCTCAGCATATGCAAGGGATTAACATAAACAGCTTTGTGCCAGCCCTTGTGAAGACTATTCTGAAATTCTTGACTCTCCCCAGGTTGCTTATTTAGGGCTAATGTGGTAAAATTGTACTTTACCCCTGCAAGTTCATAATGACATACTGGCTCTATTTCTGACTGCCCAAATCAGGACAAACAATGCAGAACTAATTAACATGTTCTAGTTATTTTTAAAGCTTACGGTTCTTGATGGTTATTGGCAAATATATCCTCAAAAATAATTATTGCAACATTAAAAAAACAGCCAACTTTATTTCAAAAAGAATCTCAAGGACAATACAGTCTTGATTCTATTTTAAGAAGTTACCTTTAAATGGATTAACTGTGTATGCTTATTGTGCTGGTTGTCAAGTTGATTTGTCATGAAAATGCTCATAGTCTAATTTATCATTTGCTATTTGATAGGGATTTTTTTGTCATGGTGAGTCTGCAGTTGCCTGTGAGATCTTTCTGCTTAGAGAGGTAGTTTTCTTATACAAATGCCATATAATTCTCTAGAGGATTGTACATGTTGGCAAGGCA
>WAAD01043218.1:0-13944 GCA_013389945.1 Fregata magnificens | reverse complement strand
ACATACCCTGTAAACCATGCCACTACCCGAAACACCATTTTAGGCCTTCTCTGCACACTACATTCAGTCCCCTCGGTGAAGCAATGGGCAGTACAGGAGATTGGGGTCAGTCCATTGTGGTTCCTCCACTGGTAGCAGTCCCTGTAGAGTCATACCATTCAGACTCTCCTCCTGCCATAGCATTATTTTCCACCTCCTTCAGTATTTACTACCCTTTCTTAAATATGTTTTCACAGAGGCACTAAACTCATCCGATTGGTTCAGAGGTACGATCAACTCCCCTGATGGGCTCAGCTTTAGAATGTAGTAGGTCTGTTGCATACCTGGCTGGAACTGGCTGTGACTGGCACAGGGCAGTTCATGACTTCCTCCCACTGTCACCGAAATCGGGAATAAACCTCGTAACACCAATGTAGTGTTAAAAGGCAAGCATTCTTTATTCACGGCGCCGGGAACACGGGGAATAGTTCCTCCCAAGATCGTGTTCGTTCCATCAGTCTAAGAAACAATCTTTTATACATGCACGGATACATAGCCAATACATATTCATTATTCTTCTATTAAATGATTGGTTAAAGACTCTTCGCCTACCATGCAAATGACTACGCATGCCCACTATGATTTCTGAGACTTTTACTTCCTTGATCTTTTGGGTCGGAGGGTTTCTTGAGTGGGTGGTCCTTGAGTCGGTGGTTGCGATCTCCCCCTGCCGGAATTACCTCTCCTCTAAGTTCACTTAAACTTGGCATCACTAAGTGGTCCTTCACGGACCGTTAACACAATCAGGCAATTATTCACTCCAAAGTCTTTGTTCTAAGACAGAAAGATTACATTTCACTATGCCATATTATTGTTTAGATGAAATGACCAAGTTGTTCCTTGTCCACCTGCTCCTCCTTAAAGAACAAAACATACTACCTCTGATCTTAATACTATGTGGTACAATCACATTTTACATATTGATTAAATCCTTGATATTTAAATCAAGATGTGAAGGGTCGGGTGGACTTTTGAGCAGCATTGCTGGTGCATAATGTGTTTCTATAGTTCCATTTTCACAACTTATCACCAGCCTATATCATATTTCATTATTGTTTAGTTCCCCATCACCTTGTTTACACTACTACCAAAACCTTGCTAATTATGCCAAATACACAAAATGTAGCCCATATTGACTGGAGTGGCTAAGATACTCTCAGTCCCAGTCCAGGATGGCAAAACTGGCATTCACCTACTTCTTATAACTCTTTTATTGCTGGACCCAGGAGATATTGGCCTATTCCCTATTTTAAAACAGGGCACCTTTTGGGCTGCTTTATCTTACTTTCTTTACCATAGACTATATAAGGCCATTTTGGTCCCAGCTGACTGCCAGGCACTTAACAATTATAACTGCTCCAAACCCATTTTCTCTTTTTTCACAGGTGTTTCGCCTACCTTGGGGCCACTGCAAAGCAGCCAAGCAGCTGAACTGGGAGAAGATTTTTTAAATAACCCTGCAAAAAGATTTGCAGCCTGCAGCCTAAAATGAGTTACTAGGTCGATCACAGGTGACATCTTTGTCTAGGAGGTGACACTGATAAAGTATAAAATATCTAAGCATGGCAATGTATTTCTTAAACGCGAAGGAACTTAGAATAGAGTAGAATAGACTATTTCAGTTGGAAGGGACCTACAACGATCATCTAGTCCAACTGCCTGACCAATTTAGGGCTGACCAAAAGTTAAAGCATGTTATTAAGGGCATTGTTCAAATGCCTCTTAAACGCTGACAGGCTTGGGGCATTGACCACCTCTCTAGGAAGTCTGTTCCAGTGTTTGACCACCCTCTCGGTAAAGAAATGCTTCCTAATGTCCAGTCTAAACCTCCCCTGGCACAGCTTTGAACCATTCCCACGCGTAAACTTGTGTGAACTAATCTATTTGTTATGATTTTAGAAAGGAGATTCCTCCCTTGTCTTGCTACAGTGACCAGGTGGCAAATAATGAGAAATGCAATGCTTGTCCCTTTAAAAAAAAGAGTGTTTTTATATGGAATACAAAAAAAAAAAAGAGGCAAAGAAATGCATGTCCCAGATTCCCTGTCTCACACAATTCCTATGTCCTCATACTAAATGGGCCAAGGGGTGAAATCAGTCACAGTGCTCTCAATGAGAACAGCTAACTTTGGAGAGAAAAAAAAAGGTAATTTTCAGCAGGTCCAAACCCATCAGATGCAGTTTATCTGACAGATGTTTTGTTGTAAAGGATGTATTGGGTTGGGGATAGACCAAAATGAAAGTCTGTGCAGCAAACTTTTGACTGGCAGCTGATCAGAGAGACCACCCTAATTTCTGTCTGGACTAAGGCTGAGGAAGCCATAGCTTGAGAAAAGGGAAGCAAAGGAGATCTCTCAGACTTAGATTCTTCCCCTAATTGGCATCTCCTCTGGGGGCTGTCTATCACCTGGATTAAGAAATTATTCTCAACACTCTCCAAGAGTCTCCTGGACCGCTTACATCTTGCTGTGCCACTTTTCCAGCAGATATGAGGGTGATTGAAATCCCCCAGCAGGATCAGAACCTGCAAGCTTGATGCTTCCTGTAGTTGAAGTAAGAACGCTTCGTCAACAGGCTCCCCTTGGTTTGGCAGCCTGTAGTAAACACCAACCATGAGGTTTCCTTTGTTGGCTTTTAATGTGGATTCCAAGCTGCTCAGTGAGGCAAAGACTTTCGTATGTGATGTGCTGCTTTAATGCAATTTTTAAAAAAATGTCTTCAACCCAATACAGGATTTGAAGTATACTGAATAGATCTTTCGTGCACTGGAAATAAACACACACACACACACTCCCACTGTATCCTGGTCACATCTTAGGATGGGGTTTATTATATTTTACCTTTAAATTTCTTAATTTGCCTTCCTCTGTTTTGATCCATGGGTATCTGCAACAAACCTAGTCTTAATCTAAAACCTTTATCTTAAATAACTTTAAGAACCTTAATTTAAAGTTGGGGTTCTTGATATCATTGATTTTTACAAGGCACACAGGAAATGTTTTAGATTCCAAGCTTGCAAACACCACAACAAGAAACAGTCTGACAAAAGCCAAGAACACTGCATTTCTACACTGAGAAAGGAGATATCATCAGAAAAGAGCTCTGAAATACATTTCCTAAAAACAAGAACATTGATAAGGAGAGTCTTTGGATGAAAGTGAAAGGATAGTAAGCAAGTTACAAAATTTATGACAATTACAAATGCACATATATGAACTATCTTCTGCAACATCAGACTGAGTCAAAAGAGTACAAGCACACTCTTCATCTTAAATACACATAGAAGGGACATGAAGAGGAGAATGGCCTTATAATCTAGTCTTCTCCCTGAACATCCTTCTCAACACCTGCAGACTTCATTTGTTTAATGGACACAAAAATTTTTCGTGTCACATATATCCCCATGAAATCTCAGCAAGTCATTGTACAATGTTGTTAATATTTCTGGTCTATTATATCACCACTGCTTTTTCTTCTCACTGATAATTTAGGACTATATTATGATCAATGAATGTGCACTGTTCTTACTCTCCCTTTCTCATTTTCAAGCTTGACCAACCTGATAAACTTCTACAATGAAATGACTGGCCTGGTAGATGAGGGGAGAAGAGTGGATATTGTCACCTGATCTTCAGTAAGGCCTTTGACACTGTCTCCTATAAGATCATCATAGAGAAGCTGTTGATGTACAAGCTGTACAAGTGAGGTGCACTGAAAAATGGCTGAATGGGTGGTGGTGATCAGAGGATGGTGATCAGTGGCACAAAGCCTAGTTGGAGGCCAGTAACTAGCAGTGTGCCCCAGGGGTCAGTCCTGGGTCCAGTCCTGTTCAACATCCTCATTAATGATCTGGATGATGGGGCCAAGGGTATCCTAAGGAAGTTTTGCTGATAACACAAAACTGGGAAGAGTGACTGATAGGCAAGAGTGTGGTGCTGCCATCCAGAGGGACCTGGACAGGATGGAGAAATGGGCTGACAGGAATCTCATGCAGTTCAACAAAGGGAAGTGCCAAGTCCTGCACCTGGGGAGGAACAACCCCAGGCACCAATATATGCTGGGGGCCGCCCAGCTGGGAAGCAGCTTTTCAGCAAAGAACCTGGGGGTCCTGGTGGACACCAAGTTGAACATGAGCCAGCAATGTGCCTGTGTGGCAAAGGCAGCTAATGGCATCCTGGGCTGCATTAGACAAAGTATTGTCAGCAGGTCAAGGGAGGTGATCCTTCCCCTCTACTCAGCACTGGTGAGGCCACACCTGGAGTCCTGTGTCTACTTCTGGGCTCTCCAGTACAGGAGAGACATGGACATACTAGAGAGAGTCCAATGAGGGGCCACGAAGATGATGAAGGGGCTGGAGCATCTCTCCTATGAGGAGATATCTCCTTGGAGATATTCAAAAGCCATCTGGACACAGTCCTGGGCAACTGTCTCTAGGTGGCCCTGCTAGAGTGGGCGGGTTGGACCAGATGACCTCCATAGGTCCCTTCCAACCTCAGCCATTCTCTGATTTTGTGAAAGATAAAAGTAGAGCATCTCCATATCTGGACAACAGTCACAGAACTCATTTCACATGCTGGAATTATTATCACTTTCTCATTACACACATTTATCATAGTCATTCATCTACTTATCATGTCTGCATGAGGGTCCAAACATCAAAAAAGCACAAACAGCTATAAGACCTCTAAGGGAGAATGACTTTGGGCCTGACCTTTCAAAATGTCAACAATATATCAACATATTTTTAATGTCCTATGTCTCTTTTTGGCTGTCCTACATTTCTCATTGCTCTGCCTGTGGAGCCAGGCTCTCAGCTCTTTTACATTGCCATATTTCCCTACTAAAGCTAGTTGGAGCTGTGACAGTGTACACAAACTGAGGATCAAGCCCACACTCATTTCTGAATAAGAGTTGGTCAGGTCTGCATCCCATTGTTCCAGGACTTTAAACGGACCTGATTATGCTCTTATGCATTTTCTCTGCAACTCAGGGAACAACAGAACTATACCAGTGTATTGGGTTTATGTGGCAAGGTTTTGGTAGCAAGGGGCTGCAGTGAGTGGCTTCTGTGAGAAGAGACCAGGAGTTGCCCCCATGCCGCATAGAGCCAGTTCCAGCTGGCTCCAAAACAGACCCACCGCTGGCCAAAGCTGAGCCAATCAGCAAAGCTGGTGGCCCCTCTGTGATAATATACTTAAGAAGGGGTAAAAAACACTGTGCAACAGCAGCTGGGAGAGAGAGGAGTGAGAAAATTTGAGAGGAACAACCCTGCACATACCAAAGTCAGTGAAGAAGGAGGGGGAGGAGGTGCTCCAGGCGCCAGAGCAGAGATTCCCCTGCAGCCCATGGTAAAGACCATGGTGAAGCAAATATCCATACTGCAGCCCATGGAGTACCCCATGCCAGAGAAAGTGGATATGCCCTTGTCATAGTTTAACCCCAGTAGGCAGCTAAGCACCACACAGCCGCTCAATCACTTCCCCCCTGCAGTGGGATGGGGGAGAGAATCGGAAGGGTAAAAGTGAGAAAACTCATTGATTGAGATAAAGACAGTTTAATAGGTAAAGCAAAAGCTGTGTGTGTGTGGTGGGTTGACCTTGACTGGATGCCAGGTGCCACCAAGCCACTCTATCACTCCTCTCCTCAGCAGGGCAGGAGGGGGAGAAAATAAGATGGAAAAACACCCCCAAAGTCATGGGTCAAGATAAAGTCAGTTTAATAAAGCAAAAGCAAGGGCTGCACATGAAAGCAAAGGAAAAAAAAGATTTATTCTCTACTTCCCATCAGCAGGCGATGTCCAGCCACTTCCCAGGAAGCAGGGCTTCAGTGCGCATAGCAGTTGCTCTGGAAGACAAACGTTGTAAATAACGAATACCTCCACTTCCTCTTTCTTTCTCTTAGCTTTTATTTCTGAGCGGACGTCATATGGTATGGAATATCCCTTTGGTCAGTTTGGGTCAGCTGTCCCAGCTGTGTCCCCTCCCAACTTCTTGCGCACCCCCAGCCTACTCGCTGATGGGGCAGTGTGAGAAGCATAAAAGGCCTTGATGCTGTTTAAGCACTCACTGCTCAGCAATAGCTAAAACACCTCTTTATCAACACTGTTTTGGTCACAAATCCAAAACATAGCCCCATACAAGCTACTACGAAGAAATTTAACTCTAATCCAGCCAAAACCAGTACAGCCCTGAAGGTAGCTGCAGACCGTGGAGGACCCCATGCCAGAGCAGGGTCCTGCAGGATCTGAGGCCCATGGAGAGGAGCCCATGCAGGAGCAAGTTTTATGGCAGGACCTGTGGTCCATGGGGGACCCACGCTGGAGCAGTCTCTTCCTGAAGGACTGCACCCTGTGGAAAGGACCCATGCTGGAGCAGTTCTTGAAGAACTTCAGCCCATAGGAAGGAGAAGGTCATGAAGGACTGTATCCCATGGTTGGGACCCCACGCTGGAGCAGGGGAAGAGCATGTGGAGGAAGGAGCAGCAGTGATGAAGTGTTATGAACTGATCACAACCTCCATTCCCCATCCCCCTGCACCGCTTAGGGGTGCAGGGGGGAGGAGGTAGAAGAGTCATGAGTGATGTTGAGCCCAGGAAGAAGGGAGGAGTGAGGGGAAGGTGGTTTTAGATTTGTTTTTATTTCTCATTATTCTACTCTCTTATTAATTGGCAAGAAATTGAATTAATTTCCCTAAATCGCGTCTGTTTTGCCCGTGACAGTAACTGGTGAGTGATCTCCCTGTCCTTATCTCGACCCACAAGCTTTTCATTGTATTTTTTTCCCCTGTCCTGTTGAGGATGGAGAGTGATAGAGTGGCTTGGTGAGCACCTGACAACCAGCCAAGGTCAACCCACCACAGATATATATAACTGCTGTGATATTTAAAAAAAATCCCTCACTTAAAACAGGAAATATCATGTGCATATGTGGCTTTATCATATAGCATGCCTGACCATGAGGGAACTGTGTGCATGTACGTATCTATCTCTGTGCATATGGGGGCTGAGGGGCTGAGGAGCTTGAACAGTGCAGCTTCTAGTAAGAACAAAAATACAACAGGGAAAGTGACAGGAGCTGGTTTGCTTAGCTATCCGCTTAGTATGTAAGCACTGTAATCACCTTGCAGAGTTCTCATGGATAGCTGGCCAGGCATATGAGCACTAAAAATACACGGAGTACAGTCCTCTAACCTCTGTTTTATTGCACTGGCATAAACATATAATGTGGTAAAGGGGCACTGGGGGAAGAAGCTACATAGCTGCAGATCTCATACACCGATGATAGTAAAATTGATAATAAAGGTGAGTAGACAGTCCTGCTGTTGCTCATGAATGCTACATGGTCACTGAGTTAGGTAACTGGTAACAGAAAAGCAGCTCACTTGAGCTATCAGCTATGAAGCTGATGATATATTTCATTCTCTCCTAGTTTGCTATACACAGTATTTGTTAGAATTATTCCTTTTATAAGGTCTCTCTGTTACATGACACTGACCTCAATCAGTATTCCAAAGCTCTTACAAATGAAAATACCTCTCCCCAAAATCTAATTTGCTTTTACTGTGCTAGTTAATTTAAAAAACAGTTCTTTCACTTGTCCATCAGTCCCTCCCTGCCTTAAAAAAAAGTTATTCTCCATCCCTCCACAAACAAGTAAATATTTCCATATTTCCCTTGGGCAAAATAATTTTCCATGACAGTTTTACAGTTAATTCTTCTTTCATTACAGGAAATCCTTGTTATAAGCATATTATCCATTGTTGGGGTCATATCTACTCTCATTGCTTACCATATAGCTATCATATAACTATGATTGCGCTAGAGGCCAAAACTTTACTCTCATAATATATATTCTGCAAGAATCTTTAAGCTCTTCTTATCCCAAGCATTGCCCCTTTAAATTCCTTAGTGCCATCTATTTGAAGAATAATTATCTGTCATTCAACAGTAGTATCTCCCCTTGTGTGTATCAGATATAACAAATTCAATGATTAGGAGTATTAAAAAATAATTTAGTTTACTTTTTTGGCAGAGCTACTCAAAAGAATAACTTAGTAACTGCAGTGCAGATATTAATTATTGTGCAATGATCAGGAAAGAGACTTTGGAAAATTGCTGTCAGATTTTCAATACAAGTGTCCTCTTTGTTTCTCCTGCTGCTTTTGTGAACTACTGGAAATACTCAAACTAAAAAGTGAATTAAGTCATGGATGACTCATGTAAGCACTCATTTGTTTTGTGAAAAGATGAGTGTTTCATCCCAAGCCTAATTCAGTAGATTTATCTGCTACGGTTACAATACTTTGATCACTCCATAATACGTGGTCTAGTGCGGGGTGTAGCTGTCCTTTTCCAATTCACTCTCCTTATCAGGATACATGTCTGTTGATTTGTGGGAAGCTGGCTGGTTTTCATTCCTGACAAACTCCAGTGATTAAAATGTAATGGCTTGCTCTTGTTTCCCTGATAAAGGTGACAGCTGCAGAGTTTCCAGTGTTAGTGGATATGGTCCATGCAGATTGCTTTTTAATAGAAGCAATATATTATCTTACCTAGAGACCCTGCAGCCTTACCTCGTTAATGTATTCTGGCTTGGTACCACATTCATCTACAAATTAGCTGTATTAAACATGCTTACTATTTATCCAGTCTCTGAAGAGGGTTTTGGTTTTTTTTTTTTAGTTTAGTTTATTTGTAACTTTGCTTCACACCTCTTCCAGCAGCAACATCATACGCAAAATGAACAAAGTATATTTCTTGTAAAAATATCTAGCATTAAATAATATGGTCACAGACACCTCCACACTCGATGACTTGATAATCCTTCACATTTAGCCATTAAAATATGCACTAAGGGATGTGGAGTCAACAACACTTGATTATAAAAGTCATATCTGCAACAGTTTTCCCTTTCACTGCAAATTTACAATCAAAATGATTGAACCAACAAAACCAAATGGAAACCAAGGTTAAGCTAAACAGTCAAAGCTGTACTTAATTTTTGTATTTATTTCTCTTTTCAAATTGTCTGAAATAAACATTTAACATTAAGCAGACTGAAAATGCCAGTTGTATTATATCCTTTAACAAAAGCTTGCAGGTGTCTTAAACACTCAAATGCCGAATTCGTTATCACTATGAATGGTCTGTTCTTCAAATATAAGCAGTGTATTCACTGTCAATAATTTACATTATTTCCACCAATGCTGAACTGAACTAAACTCCAGAAATGGACTGGCATATCATTAAGGGACCTACTTCTGTTCCTCTTCTACTAGAAGTATTTTTCTAGCAAAAGGTAAATATTTTATCTTAATGTCTCTAGCAAAAGATAAATGGAAAAAATCTGCAAGTTTACTTAAATTCTTATAACTTATTCCTAAACCATAATGAGAATTTAGTAATCTGATATAGAATATTCAAAAGTGATCATTATATTATCTTTAAAAATCTTCCATATCTATCATCATAATAATAATAAATGTTTCAATAATGCAGAAATATGCATATGGGAGCTAGTAACTACTTAGAAAATGTTTTATAAATCTGAAAAACCAAATATGGCCAGTAAAAAGATTTTTTTCAGTAGAGGGTATTCTGCATTTTGTACTTGAAATGTTGGAATTTAACTCCTGTCTATGGGCTGCAGTTCCTTCAGGAAATATACACATGCTCCACAATCCTCCACGGGCTGCAGTGTGGATATCTGCTCCACCATGGTCCTCTCTATGGGCTGCAGGAAAAACCTGCTCCACCGTGGTCTCTTCCAAAACTTCCACGGGCTGCAGGGGAATATCTGCTCCAGCACCTTCTCCTCCTTCTTCTTCTCTGACCTTGGTGTTCACAGGATTGTTTCTCACACTTTTTTTCCTACTCCTCACACTGCTGATTGACTCAACTTTGGCCTGTGGTGGGTCCGTTGCCAAGCTGGCTGGAATAGACTGTGTCTGACACAGGGCAGCCCCTGGCCTCTTCTCACAGAGGCCACCCCTGCAGCCTGCCTGTTAGTTGTTGTTTCAAATGAAGAAATAGTCATCTTTTGGTTAAATATCTAGTGAGTTTGTAAACACAGAGATAAAGACAGAGAAAGAAAACATGGAAATGTAGCCTGCTAGTGGGGAATGGCAAAAGCCAGGCCCTGAGCATCGCTGTACTTGGTCCCAGACAAGGCTGGAAACGTGAAAAGGAAATATGTGATGCAGCAAAGATATGACTCCACCATCATGAGAGAGAAGGAAAAAGTACAAAGGCTCAAAAGGCTCTTTCTTTTTCAAAAGAAAGAGAGTGTTAAATTCTTGGTCATTAATCCTTTCACAGAATCAGAAATGGTTGAGGTGGGAAAGGACCTCTGGAGGTCATCTGATCCCATATTGAGGTGTGGCCTCACCATTGCTGAGTAGAGGGGAAGGATCACCTCTATGATCAATATTTGACCAGAATATCTTGATCACCTCCCTCAAACTGCTGGCAATACTTTGTCTAATGCAGCCCAGGATACCATTGGCTTTCTTTGTGGCAAGGGCACACTGCTGGCTCATGTTCAACTTGGTGTCCACCAGAAACCCCAGGGCTTTTTTGTGTAGAACTGCTTTCCAGCTGGGCGGCCCCTGCATATATTGGTGCCTGGGGTTGTTCCTCCCCAGGTGCAGGACTTTGTACTTCTTCTTGAACTTCATGAGGTTCCTGTCAACCCATTTCTTGCTGAGGGTACACTCTGCCCCATCATCCAGATCATTAATGAAGATGTTAAACAGGACTGGACCCAGTACTGACTGGTGGGTTAACCTTGGCTGGCTGCCAGATGCCCACCAAGTTGCTCTATCACTGCCCCTCCTCAGCAAGACAGGGGGAGAAAATACAGTGAAAAAGCTTATGGGTCAAGATAAAGACAGGGAGATCACTCACCAATTACCATCACTGGCAAAACAGACTCGACTTGGGGAAGATTAATTTAATGTATTGCCAATTAAAAATAGAGTAGGATAGCAAGAAACAAAACCAAAATTAAAACCATCTTCCTCCCACCCCTCCCTTCTTCTCAGGCTCAACTTCACCCCTGACTCTTCTACCTTCTCCCCCTGAGCAGCATAGGGGGGATGGAGAATGGGGGTTGCAGTCAGTTCATAACACCTTGNGCAAAACAGACTCGACTTGGGGAAGATTAATTTAATGTATTGCCAATTAAAAATAGAGTAGGATAGCAAGAAACAAAACCAAAATTAAAACCATCTTCCTCCCACCCCTCCCTTCTTCTCAGGCTCAACTTCACCCCTGACTCTTCTACCTTCTCCCCCTGAGCAGCATAGGGGGGATGGAGAATGGGGGTTGCAGTCAGTTCATAACACCTTGTTTCTGCTGCTCCTTCCTCCTCACACTTTTCCCCTGCTCTAGTGTTGGGTCCCTCCGACAGGCTATAGTCCTTCACGAACCACTCCAGCATGGGTCCTTTCCACAGGGTACAGTCTTTCAGGAACAGACTGCGTGGGCTCCTCTCCACGGGCTCACAGCTTCCTTCAGGGCACATCCACCTGCTCCAGCACGGGGTCTTCCACAGGCTGCAGAGTGGATATCTGCTCCACCGTGGACCTCCATGGGCTGCAGGGGGACAGCCTGCCTCATCATGGTCTTCACCAGGGGCTGCAGGGGAATCTCTGCTCCAGCGCCTGGAGCCCCTCCTCCCCCTCCTTCTTCACTGACCTTGGTCTCTGCATAGTTGTTTCTCTCACATATTCTCACTCCTCTCTCCTGGCTGCTTTTGCGCAGCAGTTTTTACCCTTTCTTAAATATGTTATTACAGAGGCGCCACCAGTGTTACTGATTGGCCTCAGCTTTGGCCAGTGGCAAGTCCATTTTGAAGCTGGCTGGAACTGGCTCTGTCTGACATGGGGGCAGCTCCTGATCTCTTCTCACAGAAACCATCCCTGCATCCCCCCCCAAAAGCTTGCCATGTAAACCCAATACAACCCCTGGGGTGCACCACTAGTTACTGGCCTCCAACTAGACTTTGTGCCACTGATCACCACCCTCTGGGCCTGGTCATTCATCCAGTTTTCAATCCATCTCAGTCCAACTCATATATGGAAAACTCACTGTTGAGCTTTGGGAAAAGCGGGGGTGGAGGGAAGGTGTTGTTTTAATTTGTCTTGGTTTCACACTATGACTGATCTGTAGACAACAGATCCACAATAAATATGCAAGCAAACCCACAGAGTGCTGACTACAATGTTCTTTACATATAACCAACCAGTGCTTTCCAAATTGGTTCCTTCAATATATTTCCCCATAAATAACGTTTCAAGCAAACATCTAGATACGGTCTATGGGTTGTTCTCCGCTATTGGTTTTTTTTATGTCCCTGTTGCACAGAGATTGTTATTGAGAAAATAATGTGGTGAAATAAAATGAGCAGAAATTCCACCTCATAAATCACTGGAGAAAGAAAAGAGATTATCAAACAAGTAAATAATGCAACCCACAGCAAATTAAACCAGTAAATCATACAAATCAGTGTAAATTACTTAACACTATCCATATACAATTACATTTCTTGGCTTCCATGACAGCCTTTAAATGTGACACATTATTTCACATGGATGCAATTGGGGCTTTAAATCAATTATTTTTCTATTCAATCTAAAATAAAAATCAAATGCTACCTTTTTATTCAAGATGGAGAAGAAGTGATATCAAGTTAGCAGCACCATATCTGCAGTATAATGCAAAGCAATAAGGGCTGGTTTTCTTGGATATTATCACAGAATCACAGAATCACAGAATGGTTGGGGTTGGAAGGGACCTCCAGAGATCATCTTGTCCAACCCCCCTGCTTGAGCAGGTACACCTAGAGCAGGGTGCACAGGACTGCGTCCAGGCGGGTTTTGAATATTTCCAGACAAGGAGATTCCACAGCCTCCCTGGGCAGCCTGTTCCAGNGCTCTCCGCTGGACTTGCTCCAGCAGTTCCCTGTCCTTCTTGACCTGGGGAGCCCAGAACTGGACACAGTACTCCAGATGTGGCCTCACCGGGGCCGAGTAGAGGGGGAGGATAACCTCCCTCGACCTGCTGGCCACACTCCTTTTGATGCACCCCAGGATACTGTTGGCCTTCTTGGCCACAAGGGCACAGTGCTGGCTCATGGGCAACTTGCTGTCCACCAGCACTCCCAGGTCCTTCTCAGCAGTGCTACTTTCCAGCAGGTCAACCCCCAACCTGTACTGGTGCATGGGCTTGTTCCTTCCCAGGTGCAGGACCTTACACTGGTGTGGTGGGTTGACCCCCATCCAGCAGCTAAATTCCACACAGCTGCTTGATCGCTCCCCTCCTCCAGTGGAATGGGGGAGAAAATAGGAAGAGCAAAAGCAAGAAAATTCATGGGTCAAGATAAAGACAGCTTAATAAGTGAAGGAAAGAAGGAAAAAAACCATAAGTGATGCAAAAGCAATCACTCAGCACCTCCCACGAGTAGACCAATGGCCAGCAAGTCTCTGAGCAATGGCTACCTCCCAGACCAACCCACCCCGCCACCTCAGGTTTTTTATTGCTGAGCATGATGTTATACAGCATGGAATATCCGTTTGGTCAATTTGGGTTAGTTGTCCAGGTTGTGCCCCCTCCCAACTTCTTGACCACCCATAGCCACTGCACTGGGGGTGCAGAATGAGAAGCAGAGAAGGCCTTGATGCTGTGCAAGCACTGCTCAGCAATAGCCAAAACACTGGTGTGTTATCAACACCATTTTAGTCACAAATCCAAAACACAGCACTATATGGGCTGCTATGAAGAAAGTTAACTCCATCCCAGCCAGACCCAGGATTCTTCCAAGAGGCCTAACAAAGTGTATATCTATGCTGTGCTGTGAGGTACAGTGTACAGATGCTCGGCCATCCAGCCAGTTTTTTACCCAGCGAAG
>WAAD01043216.1:59699-74596 GCA_013389945.1 Fregata magnificens | reverse complement strand
CCCCCCCCGCCACGCTCCGGGGCCCCCCGGGTCCTGCGTGCCACCAGCTGCTCCACGTCACCCCATCCCGAGCCGGGCCCCGGCCCTTTGTCCCTTGCTAAAGGGTGGCCGGTCTTGTCTTGCAAGCCTGGGGGGGGGGCTCCTGCGTGTTTTGGGGACCCCCGTCCCCTCCCGCGGGCTGCGCCGCTCTCCCCTCACCCGCCTGCTTTGTTAGCTTGCGCTTCCACCGAGCCGGGCTGATCGGCGCAGGGCAGGGGGAGACCCGGTGTAAAAGAAGTGTCTCGTGAGATTAAGACCAGCGAGGTCTTAATTCCCGTGGGGTGAGCCCTGTGCTGTCCTAAGCTGGCGTCAACCGCCGTCCCTCCCGGCACGGGGGGGCCGCAGCGCCTCCGGGGCAGGCGGATGGGGAAGCGCCTCGGAGCCGGGTGCCGGAGGGAACCGGCCGAGGGAGGCTCAGATAAGAGGAGGAATCTTGCCTGAAATAACTTTACTTTTTAAAGCATCCTTAGGCACGCAAGGAATCCAGATCATGGAGGGGGGGAGGCAGAGATCCGGCGTCTGGTGGTGGAGGGTGTTAGCGTGTTCCCGGCCGTGGCGGCTGAGCGCGGTGATACCATATGGGCATCACCAGGAATCTTCCTGTTAAAGCTGATAAAGAAAGCCTAAGGCTGGCTGTGCCCGTGCGGGGCCTCAGGGGTGTTTTTTCCCCCCAGAAGACAGAAGAAAAGATGGTCTCACACCTTCCCATAGGCTTTCTTGTGAGCGTGAGGGTGCAGAGCGGCTGGTCAGGCTCAGATCCCGATGGGAAGAGCTCGTGCTGGGCACCCACTCCATCCGCAAGGACCGATGCAGTTACAGGCGGTGTCCCCAGGGGCTTACAGAAAGGGCCTCCGTCAAATAAATTGCAAGGGTGGCTCGTACAGGTGATAACCTGATAGTAGTGAGTTGGGGTCTCTGAGGGGATTTGGGTTTACACCAGGTACGTGATGTGACAAACGGATGAGAGAAACTCTGGGGCGCATCCTGAGCGGGTCGGGATCGGTCTGGCTTTTGGTACACAGCACCGTTTTCTTTCTTTGCTGGGGCCTGTGCTTGGCCCTGTGCTAGTTACCGTGTCTTGAGACTTGGATGAAACCCAAGCAAGTGCCGCTTGCCGCAACGCTTGAGCCCTTCATGGCTTCCCCCACACGAGGAGCCCAACCACGCTCTGCCAGCAGACACGCTCTGATGGAGCAGGAGCTACACTGGGGACCAAAGGGCGCGAGCGGGACAGGCGCTCCGCTGTGGGACACAGCCGGCTGGAGAAGGGGCCGGGGAGGCCTAGAGAGCCCCAGGGTGATGCTGCAGTGGAGCTGTGTGTGCTTAGCCAGGGCGGGGGGGCTCTGCCGACCCAGGTGCTGGACCCACGTCCTCCGCTGAAGGCAGATGCTGTTCTGTAAAGACGAGGCAGCAAGTTGGAGAGTGGCAGTCGGGGCTGCCGGCCCCGTGTTGGAGCTGCTTGGTGTGTCTCAGAGGTGGCTCGGTGTGTCTCGGTGGCGGTGCAGGCGGCAGGAACCTGATGGAGCGGTTGTGGCTGGAGTGGTCGAGCCGGTGCTGGCGCCCTGCCCTCATCCTCTGCCTTGAGGGTTCTCCTTATCCCCGGCAGCGCTTGTCCAGGGTGTGGGTGATGCTTCCAGGCGGTGCCCCTGGAGCCAGGATCCAAACCCCCGCCACTCCTCCTCCCTCGCAGAGGAGGATCAACTGGTTCGTGCTGCTTGGGACTCCTCGCCGAGGTGTGCACCCGAGCCCTGGTGGCACGCAGGGATGTGACTGTCACTGTTACCTGCCCCCGAGAGCAGCACTGGCGGCTCCCGGCCCCCTTCCAAATGTCACTGAAAGGTCCCCGGGTCATCACTGGACCTTAGGGCAGCTTTTGTGTGCCCAGAACTGCCCTGCTCGCCCGGTGCTGGGCTCTGCTCAAGCCCCGTCACTCAACTGTGGCCTCCCCTTGCAGGGGAACAGGGGCTCCAGGGCTGATAGTGGGTTTGGGGGCTGTTTGGGTGGGTGGGACCTGGGGGATCTGGCAAGCGCAAGGCCACGCTGCCAGGGGATGTCCTGTCATCGGCCCCAGTGGTTTCCCAGCCCCTTCTGAGGGGGTACTCTCTGGCTGCAGACATGCCACGGGCAAAGCTCAGCATGGAAACTTCCTGATGACCATCAAGCAGGAGAAGGGAGAGTCGGCACGGATGAGTGGTGAGAAGCCGCACAGCGAGGAGGAGGTGAGCTCCGGTGTGCGCATCCCTCCCCGCACGGTCCCCGGGAGCAGCGTCTGTGTTGCTCAGCCTCGGGCTGTCCCGCTACTCGCCCTTCGGCAGCCCAGCCGCAGCTGGGCAAGCCCGTGGCTGCGGCCATGGCCCGAGGAAAGGCCCGGACCCTCCCTCGAGGGACAGGAGGCCCAGGCAGGTCTGCAGGCTGTTCCTGTGTCCTGCTGGCGTGATGGCATCGCGTGCTCCGATCCATGCCGGGTTGTCCCTTTCCCTTTGCTGGGTGCCAGCCGGTGAAGAAGAGGGGCTGGCCCAAGGGCAAGAAGAGGAAGAAGATCCTTCCCAACGGCCCCAAAGCCCCCGTGACGGGCTACGTGCGTTTCCTGAATGAGCGGCGTGAGCAGATCCGCACACAGCATCCTGACCTGCCCTTCCCGGAGATCACCAAGATGCTGGGGGCTGAGTGGAGCAAGCTGCAGCTTTCGGAGAAGCAGGTACCAGCCCCCAGGAGAGACCCCCCAGGGCTGGGCAGCACGCTCCAGAGCCTGCACCCCAAACCCTTTTGGTCGCTGCCTGGCTGTAGCTCCACAAAGGGAGCTTGTCCCAGTGCTGGTGGGCTGGTGAGCAGGAGCTGGGCCTCGAGTAGTGGGGAAGGGTCAGCAGGCCCCCAGGGAGCCTGGGGCCGGGCCAGGCTGAGGACCCTCTGTGACTGTAGCGGTACCTGGACGAAGCGGAGCGGGAGAAGCAGCAGTACATGAAGGAGCTGCGAGAATACCAGCAGTCAGAGGCCTACAAGATGTGCACGGAAAAGATCCAGGAGAAAAAGATCAAAAAAGGTGAGTTGTGGGAGCAGTGGTTGCCAGTGTCGCTGCCAGGATCCGGCCAAGTGCTGCCAGAACCTCTCGAGGGATGCTGGGCTGGCTCCTAGGGATAACCTCCTTCCTCCTTTCCAGAGGACGCAGGCTCTGCGGCAGTGAACACCCTGCTGAATGGGCACCCGCACAAGGTAAGGCCCTGGCAGGTCTACCCGGGTTTGGGGAAACTGAGGCACATGGCACCGCTCAGTTTGGCCTGTGGGAACCGAGCTGGCTGCAGGTTTGGGCAGAGGGAGACTCACGGGTTGTGCTTGAAGGCGCCAACTTCCCATTGAAGCAGAGCCTGGAGCGGCAGGAGGCAGAGCATAGCTGTCCCCTGCCCATCCTCCCCAGGCAGGGCCACCCCTTGCTCCATCTCTGTGCCTCCTTTCTGCCCAGCCCCCAGGAGATGGGGTCCCCTTCGGTGGGCTCAGCCCTGTCTGATCCGTCCCCTCCTGTCCCTCAGGCTGGCGAGTGCAGCGACACCTTCTCCACCTTCGATGTGCCCATCTTCACGGAGGAGTTCTTGGACCAAAACAAAGGTGAGGGGCTGGGCTGTGTGGTGGGGGCTGCCAGCACTGCAGCATCGTGCTTGGGGGACGGCTGCAGCAAGCAATGCTGCTGCCAGAGCAGCCTGCATCCTGCGGGCCAGGACCACGGCTGGCGTTGGGCACGAGATCCAGGCTGTGAAAGGTCCCCTGGTGAGGTTGGGTAGAGGGACCGGATCCTGCCTGGAGCCCGGGGGTTGGTGACACTGAGCCTCTTGGGAGAGTTGTGGCTGGGGAAGGGATTGGGTTTGGGATGGCGAGGAGAGTCAGAGGGGCCACCCCTGCTGACGCCATGCGGTCCCGGCAGCCCGGGAGGCCGAGCTGCGGCGCCTGCGGAAGATGAACACGGAGTTTGAGGAGCAGAATGCCATCCTGCAGAAGCACACGGAGAGCATGAACTGTGCCAAGGAGAAGCTGGAGCAGGAGCTGGCCCAGGAGGAGAGGCAGACCCTGGCCTTGCAGCAGCAGCTCCAGTCTGTGCGACAGGCCCTCACTGCCAGCTTCGCCTCCCTCCCCATCCCTGGTGAGTTCGGGGCAGCCATCGGGACCAGCCTGCTGCCGGGACCTGGTGGCCATGCAAAGGGCCACCGTTGGGGCTCTGCACGTGGCAAAAGTGGGGGCAATGGGGCGGTGATAAATGCTCGTCTGCTGATGGGCCGGGATCCTGGAGCACTTTGTGGGGCTCTCTGGGGAGCCCAGGGATGTGACAGCCAGTTGGCTCCCCTATAACGTGGTAGGGCAGGCTGGGAACTGTCTTCCCCTGGAGCCATAGTCACAGCTGCACCCACAAGGCGGAGATGAGCCCAAATCCTTTTGTTCCTGGGCTTGTGTTGGTGCGGGCTCTCTCCTGCTGCAGGAGATGGCACCTGGTGTTCAGGGTCCCTTCCCCAGTCACCAGCACGATGGGCAGGGCTGGCTGGGGACTTGCTGGCCCTGCTAACTGGGCTGCTGCCTCGTAGGCACCGGGGAAACCCCAACGCTGAGCACTCTGGACTTCTACATGGCCAAACTGCACAGCGCCATCGAGAGCAACCCGCTGCAGCATGAGAAACTGGTGGTACGCATCAAGGAGATCCTGTCCCGGATAGCCAGGTGAGCTGGGCAGGGCTGGCCGGAGCCAGCGCCCAAGGGCCCTCATGTCCCAGCGAGGACTGGGACCACTGGGTCAGCCCGTGGCAGGGTGGGTGACGGGAGCCGAGCAGGGAAGGTGTGGGCAGAGAGAGGCTCAGAGCTGCTCCAGGCAGTTGTGGGAGAGAGAAGCCAACCCCCTGTAATTCAGCCTTACTTTCCTCTCTTTTCAGCGAACACTTGTGAAGAGGACCAGTCCCTCCCGGAGCCCGGGGCCGGCCGGACCACGGCCCTGTCCCTTGGAGCTCACGCAAGGGACAGTCTCTGCTGGTGGTCCGGCTGCTTCCCCCTCCACCCCACGCACCTCGCTGGAGAAGTGAGCTGGGCCCCCCCCCCAGCTCCAGTGCGGCTGGGCCCCGTGGCTGCACCATCTCCGAGGACCTCAGGCTTCTGGGGACCAAGCGGTGACAGGGCTGAGACCCCAGCCGGCACAGTGCTGGGCGAGGTGGTCAGCCGTGGGCATGAGCGTCCCCCCTGCTCTCCTCTGAGCTCCCCAGCTCCTGCGGCTCTGCCTTGCTGAACCAGGGACTCCCCAAAGGCTGTCCAGTGGCAGATGAGGTGCCTGCAGGTTACTGGCCTGGAGTGAATCAGCCTCTTCCAGGGTGACCCAGGGGCTGCTGTTAACCGGCCTGTGATGGAAGGGAGGCAGCCGGCTGCCCTAGGAGCCCCTGGGGCTCGGCGCTGCCTCCTGGCCCCTACATCAGCCCAGGGAGCTTCTTGGGCCCCAGTCCCGCAGCGGGTGAGGTGGCAGGCTTCCTTCCCCCCGCCTCTCGCTTTATTTAATCTTCCCACTTCCCCTCGCTGCTCCCCCGTGGGTGCCTTCAGCCCTCTGCCCGTGTCACCCTGCCTGTCACCTCTCCTTCCTCCATGCCTCTGGGACCAGGCAGGGCAGCTCCTGCCCTCTGCAGTGGTGAAGGCAAAAAACAAATCTTCATGCCGGAGGGGGAGCTGGGACTGACCCCTTCCTCCCCACGGTGGGGAGCCCGTGGGGCAGTGCACAGGCTTTTGGCACTTGCCTCCCTGCCTGAGCCTGTCCTGCATCGTTGGGACCACCGTGACAGCAGCCGTGCCCTGGCTGTGCTGTGCTAGGGTTGGCCGTCCCCGGGGCTGCCTGTCACTAATCTCAGACTGTGTAATTAGAGTGTCTTATTTTCTTACTAGCACTATGTTGCTCTGGCCCTGGGTTTAACCCGGGGCTGGTGTGCGACCGCTCATCTCTCACCTGTGAGGTCTGTGCTCTGTAGATGAGTTTCCTGGTTGCCATCTCCTGGTGGCCGCTTGGCTTGGGATGGAGATGGGAGCAAATAAACGTGGGAGAAACAACCAGCCTGGGCTCTGTGTGTTCATGCTCGGAGGCTGCTTCGGAGCTGCGCCTGGCCCTAATTCCGGGGGCTTTGGGGTGTGTAGCAAGGGTGACAGCCCTTCATCGCTGCAGCCCCCAACCCCAGCTGGGGAGGGTGCGATGGAGCCAGCTCTGTGCCGGCTGCTCGCCCACCTCCTCCAGCCTGGCTGGGACCCTTCCTATGTGGCAGAGCTCATCTGATCCCAGGTGGGTGACCTGCGCTGCGGATTGGGTTCCCAGGCCTGGGGATCACCTTACGGCCAAGCCAGGAGCCGGCACCCATCTATAATTCAGCAGTGTCGGCAGCGGGATGCGGCGGGCGGGCAGGCACGGCAGGCAGGCCCCGGAGGGCAGCCCCATGGAGACCGGCGTGGGGCAGGAGCTGGGGACCCCTGAGCCACCTGGTGTCGAGGGCATCCCAGCCCCCCGACCCCCCCGTACCCGCCCTCGGCTGGTGTTTCACACGCAGCTGGCCCACGGCAGCCCCACGGGGTGCATCGAGGGCTTCACCAACGTCAAGGAGCTCTACGCCAAAATCGCTGAGGTCTTCAGCATCTCGCCCACTGAGGTGAGGGGGCTGTGGCTGCCAGGGCATGGGGGGGGCTTTGCACCCAAAGGGGGGGATGCTGACCCTGTGGCACCATCTGTGGCCAGCCTTCCCGCAGGTCCCCAGCTGTTTGCAAATGCAGCCCCCAAAATGACCTGGAAAAGAGTGTTTTAATCTCAGGGCTGTCTTGTCTCCTCTGGGGATTGGTCATGTGGCTCCGTGCCTCAGTTTCCCCCCCAGCACACAGGCAGGGAACCGGGGCTGCCTATTCCCTGGCTGATCCCAGCTGCCACGTAGCCTGGAGCCAAGGGAAGGGCGCACAGGGACGGTGCAGTGCTGGGTCCCCAGGCAGGCTGGGCTTCCCAGGACCCCTCTGCTCTGGCAGTGCCTAGACCTGGCTGGGTTCGCCTGTAGCCGGCTCCTGCCCCAGCACCGCAGATGCCCCACTGCCCTGCCAGGGCATCCCCAGCCCCTGATGACAGGGTTCCCTGGGGCAGATCCTCTTTTGCACGCTCAACACACACAAAGTGGACATGCAGAAGCTGCTGGGGGGACAGATCGGCCTGGAGGACTTCATCTTCGCCCACGTCCGGGGCGAGACAAAGGAGGTGGAGGTGACTAAGACGGAGGACGCGCTTGGCCTCACCATCACGGACAACGGGGCTGGCTACGCTTTCATCAAGGTGAACCCCTGCCATGGGGCTGCACTGGGGCTGCGGGCAGCCCTGGGAGATGTGGCCCTGCAGGGTGACATCCCCTGCTGGCACTTCCCCCCCCGCAGCTCCACCCCAGCCCTGGGGGGGGTCTCCCCCACCATGGTGCAGTTTGGGGGGGACCCTCCCTGCCTGACCCAGTTGCCAAAGGGCATGGGACCGCGGAGGTGTTTTTGTGCTGGGTGGGATGGGGACTATGTCTGTCTGTAGTTCCCATGGTGCCACCTTGTCGTGTGTCCCCCGTCCCCCTCCGTGGTCCCCAGAGAATCAAGGAGGGGAGCATCATCAACCGCATCCAGACAGTGTGCGTGGGCGACAGCATCGAGGCCATCAATGACCACACCATCGTGGGCTGCCGGCATTACGAGGTGGCCCGGATGCTGCGGGAGCTGCCCCGGGCTCAGCCCTTCACCCTTCGCCTGGTGCAGCCCAAAAAGGCCTTTGGTGAGTCAGAGGGGTCCCCCCTGCTCTCGCCCTGGGGACTGGGGGGTCCCCGGGAGGAACGTGGGGAGGCCAATCCCCCGTGGTCCTCCTGCCCTGCAGCCCCCTCCCCAGGGACTGGGTCCCCCCTAGGGTCCGTCACCCCTGTGTGCGCCACCGCCCTGCACCCGCACCCTGTCCGTACCCCACAGCCCTGGAGCACCCCTGCATGGCACCTATGTGGGCATTCCTTGGGGGGTCCCCACACCTGCTTGTGCTCCCCGTGGGCACCCCTACTCTTCTGTGCACACTGTCCTGGGCACCCATGAGCACCTGTAGCCATGTGCATCCCCCACCCTGCACCCATGGGTGTCCCTTACACCCACACTGCCTGTGAGCACCCCCTCCCCATACACAGCTCACCCTGCAGTGCCCCCTCCCTGGGGTGCTGGGACATGCGCAGGCTGGGGCTGGGCGACGGCCGGGGCGGTGGGCAGTGAGGCGCAGGAGGTGCCGGGCCCTGCCTGCACCCTCACCCCCCTTCATCTCCCAACCCTGGGGTGCAGACATGATCGGGCAGAGGACGCGGAGCAGCAAGTCCCCAGGCGATGGCAGAGCAGCCAGTGGGAAGGAAACGCTGCGGCTGCGAGTGCAGGGCCCGGCCATGCTGGAGGAGAGGGTAAGACCCCCCCCAGAGACTCCCACCCTGAGCCCACGGCCGCTCACACCGTGCCAAGTGGAGATGAGCATCCCCATGCCCCTGGGTGAACCCTGCACTGTGCCTCCATCGGGTGCATTGCTGGGTGCCCACGCGTGCAGCATCCACGGGCACAGCCCCATGGGAGTCGGGGGGGCCCTGGACCGTGCCCCCACCCCCTGGCACCCACCTGCTGGGCCTCTCACCCCCAGCCCAGCCCCTTCGAGGAAGAAGCTGCCCGCCGGGTGGATGACCTGCTGGAGAGCTACATGGGCATCCGTGACAGCGAGCTGGGTGAGCAGGCAGGGCGGGCAGGGGTTGCCCATCCCGGACCCCCGCCTGCCGCTGACCCTGCCTCTCCTCCTCCCCAGCCTCGACGATGGTGGAGGCGGCAAAGGAGAGCCCCAGCGTGGCCCAGCTCGCCCATAGCTTGGACTCGGTGCTGGGCGAGTTCGCCTTCCCCCAGGAGTTCGTGGCCGAGGTGTGGGCGGCCGTCTGCCACCCCAAGGAGGGGCAGGAGTAGCTGCTGCCCCCCCCCCACATCCCCACCCCACCTGGGGCTGGCGGTGCCGGTGGGGGTCCCCATCCTGCCCCCCGCACCCTCCTGAGCTGCACTTAGGTGCATCCCCTGGGTTGGGGGGGTGGGCGGCAGGGCACCCAGCCCACGCTGCCCCCCCCAAGGACCCCTCTCGCGTACTCCCAAAACATGGTGGGAAGCGGCGGTGGCTCATTAAAGCAGAGACTGGAGGAGAGCAGAGACTGGAGGAGAAGGGCTGTTGCTCCGGCTGGCAATGGGGCTGGGGCCCCCCCAGGGTCCCCCCGGGTGCTCACCCCCAGCAGGCACAGAGAGCTGCACAAGCTGTGTTTTATTGGGGGGGTGTCAGTCAGATGGGGGGGGAGCAGCCCCGTACCCCCTCCCACCCCCTCAGGTACTGGGCTTGGGGGGGTGGGGAGAGCCCATGGATGGAGGTAATGGGGACAATTAATTAACCTGGGGGGGGGTGGGATGGGGGAGATGCCTTGTCATCGTGCCCCCCGTCCGTGCCTGTCCCCAGGGACTGCTACTGCAGGACGGAGTCGGCGGTGAGCTTGCGGCGCAGGGAGGGGTTGAGGACGGGGTAGAGGGAGAGGATGGAGGGTCGGGGGCGCAGGCTGGGGTAGACACGCTGCAACACGGCCCGTCGGAAGAGGATGTAGACCCAGGGGTCCAGGATCTGGTTCCAGGTGACCATGCGGATGTAGATGAGCAGCATCTTCTGCGTCTCCGTGGGCAGCATCTGGACCCGGCCACTGGCCGGCAGCTGCTGCAGGACCGTCTGGACGATGAAGATCTGTGAGGGAGGGAAGCGGGCAAGGCATCAGCAGGGGGGAGCCATGCAGAGGCCTTGAGCTGCCCCGGGATGGGGGAGATGATGAGGGTCCAGGCTGGGCGTCGAGCCTGTTGGAGAGGGGTCCCAGGCTGGTTTGGGACTACTACCCACTAGACTACTACCCACCACCACGCCTGCGAGTGGTGCTGAGCCCCAGAGCCCATCACCCAGCTGCCAACCCAGGGTGCAGAGTGGCGGCGGGGGCACACCGACACCCAGGGCCTCACCAGCAGGGACATGGAGTGGGGGAAACACACCAAGACCTGGGACCTCACCAGGAGGAGCATGGGAGGGACACCACGACCCAGGAGGGATGTGGTGGTGGCGGGGGAACACCAAGACCCGGGGCCTCACCAGAAGCATGGCGGGGGAACACACCAAGACCCAGGTCCTCACCAGGAGGGGCATCCAGCAGATGGTGGCGATGATCATGATGCCCACGAGCTGCACCATCATCTCCACCTCGCTGTCCCGGCGCCGCTGCACCGACTCCCGGTCATGGTAGACACGGCAGAGCGTCACCACGCTGACTGTGTTGAAGATGAAGGAGAGCAGCACAGAGAAGATGCCCAGCAGGGCGAAGAGCAGGCAGAAGATGACGTTGCCGGTGTCGGGCAGGAGGGTGAGGAAGCACCAGGAGCCGGGGTACTGCAGCGTGTACCGCCCCAGCCCGAGCACCGGCAGCAGCCCCAGCAGGCAGGAGAAGCCCCACACCAGACCCACAATGGACCAGGCGCGGCGCTTGGAGATGCTGGTGGAGCGGGAGAAGGGATGGTTGATGCCAAAGAACCTCTCGCCAGCCATGGTGGCCCCCAGCAGCAGCGGGCACTGCCCGAAGAAGACCATGGAGAAGCCAAGGAAGTTGCAGAGGTGGCAGCCGGAGTCCACCTTGGCCCAGGCGAACTTGATGAAGTGGTAAGGGATGATGACCGAGGCTGTCACCAGCAGCCCCATGAAGTCCGTGACCACCAGCCCGCAGAGGAAGACGAGGAAGGAGGAGCGGGTCCGGCTGGACAGCTTGCGGGAGGAGCTGAGCAGGACACAGAGGGCGAAGAGGTTGGAGCAGAGGCCGATGAGGCCGAAGGCGGTGGAGAACCACGGCGAGGTGATGCTGTTCTGTGCGTTGTCACGGCTGCCACTGGCATTGAACACCCCGAAGCACGTGTCCGACCGGCCGGCCGCGCTGCCATTGGGGGGCTCCATATCCCCCCACCCCATCTCACTCCTTCGGGTGGCTTCAGGCACCCTCCTGGCTCAGTGCCATGGCGTGTGTCCCCCGCTGGTACCGGCACTGATCCTGCCTTGCCCTGTGGGGACAAGGAGGGGAGTTTAGGGACCGGTCCCCCATGGCCAAGCCCACCCATCACCCACCAGGAGCCTGCAAACGTGGGGCATCCCATAGGCTGTGGAGGGGGACACCACAGCAGGACCACAGCATGTGCCGGGCTGGCACTGCTCTTGGCACAGCAGCAGCAGCAGCAGGCGTGGAGGGCCCCAGCCCTGCAGCTGGCCGGGATTAACCATCCCCAGCCGCGAGCCACGTGGAACGGCTGCCATGAGGCTGTAGTCTGGCGTGGTGGGTGTTTAGAGAAGCACGGCACTGGTAGCTCAGCTCTGACGGCACCAGCTCCCTCCTGCCCCAGGGGGGACATGGCCAGACGNCCCCCGGCTCAATGGGGAGAGGCCCCGTTCCCACAGTGTGGTGGGGAAACTGAGGCACAGGATGGGATGTCCATGCCTGGAGCCGTGTGCTGCACCCCCCAGCGCCGGCACCACGGCCAACCCACAGCTGTGGGACAGGCAGCCAGCTTGCATGTGTAATATCCCTGTTCTCCCCCTCCCCGGCCCCACCACAGCTGCGATCGAGGGTTTGTCACTGGAACATTGGCCCAGTGGCTGTGGCAGGGTGCACGAGAACGGCTGAGGTCGTGGGCAGCCCGGTCAATGCCACGCTGGCTTGCTGGGTGGTGACCCAGGGCTGGGAAGCATCTGGCATCTGGGAAGGACCAGCGCTGCTGCCTCCATCGCTAATTAGTCCAGGCTGCAAATGGGGTGATGTGGGATGGGGCAGAGGCATGGCAACAGCGGGGACCAGAGCCCCACAGGGACCAGACCCCTCCTATTCTCCTGGGACCCATTTCTCCAGGCTGTGGATGTCCTTGTCACCCTGTCCATCCTGTCCCCACACCACTGGCTGACACCAACCCCGGCCCAGCGGCCCACATGGGATGCCCAGCTGTATCCCGACCCTCCGCCTCTGCAAAGACCCCGCTGCAGTGCTCCCCGGCCGTGGGGCTCCTGGCACCCCTGCCTCCCCCTCGTGCAGGGTGGCTCTACTACCTGCCCTCCATCCCCATCCCCAAGTCAAACCTCAACCCAACCCTGCTCAGTGCCAAACCCAGCAGCTGGTCCTGCTCTGCGTCCCCATGACTCGGGTGAGTCCTGCACCGTGTCCCACAGCCTGGCACCCCCCACTTGCCACCCCCTTTCCGGCCCCCGGCACGAGGGTGGCCGCAGGGCTAGGAGCCGCTGCGCACACCCGAGGCGCACGCCGATCCCACAGCCTGTCCCAGGGCTGGGATGGGGCCAGGCATTGCAACATCCTCCTCTGGGGCTGCATCCAGGCGGGCTGCAGGGCTGAGGGTGCCGGCACCCATCCAGCATGGCAGCACCCCCACTTTCGCCCCTGTTGGCGGCTGCACTGTCGGCCCCACGGCTACTGGGGAGGGGGGAAGGGCCCGTGGATGGCAGCAGGGGCACGTCCCCATCCCCATCCTGGCGCAGGCAGCTGGCAGAACGTGGCGGTGATTCACTGCCGCAGCGCGAGGATGGCCTCGGCTTTTTCCATGAGACAAGAGAGAAAACTTGCCACTGTTTGTTTTCTCCGGTCCCCAAGGGATGGCAGCGACAGCCCCAAAGGTGACGATCCCCTTGAGACACGCAGTCAGGCCTCAGTGTGATGGTTCCGGGTCCCCAAGGAACCATCAGCCTTTCCCCTGTCTCCTGGGAGGTGACAAATTGCCCCTCCTGCCCCAAAGTGATGCCACACGGGTGCCATGGCTCGGAGGTCCTGCTCCAGCTGTCCCTTGCCACGTGCCTGCCCACGCTCTCAGGGTACTGTCCTCAAGCGTGTGTGTGTCCCCGGCCTGGGGTGTTCCCTGCACTTGCTCCTGCGTGGCTGGGGATCAGGATCCCGTGGGGCGATGCCACGGGGACTCACAGCCATGGGATGCTCTTGGCTGCCGATGGGCTTGGTGCAGCAGGATCTGACCCCTCTTCCCACATTGTCCAGGGGGGGATCTCCCCACGGTGACACCATGGCCAGGCAAGGATGCACCAGCCCCGGCAGTTCCGCCCTGCACACCCCAAACCCCACATCCCCTCCCTGTCCTTCCCTCCCCTCCTGCCCCGGCACAACCATGACCCAGACCCTCACCCACTGCTTGCTGCCGGCAGGGCTGAGGACACTGGGGGCTCTGCCCCAGGACCAGCTGCAATGCTGGGGCGGCCTCGGGGGCCCAGCAGCTGGGTGCCGACCTGCGTAGAGCTGCCTCGGCAGGCCAGCCTGGGACTGCGCAGCAATTAGAAGGAATCAAATATTAAAGAGGGGCCATTTAGTGCCAGTACGGCCGGGAGCAAGCCAAACCCTGTGCGCGCCAGAGCAAACCAGAGGCACTTACAGGCAGGGGTTCATGTGGGGGCCGGGGGCTCCTCACTTGCCGTCTCTCCCCATCGCAGGCGGCCACTGCAGGAGGATGCACGTGGGGATGGCAGGTCCTGCGGAGGAGAGACCCTAAGCCTGGTGCCTCTCCCTGCTGAGCCCATGTGCTTGGGTTTGGGGTTACCGGATCCAGCAAAACCCTCTCCCAGGGAGATCCCGTGGGAGCAAGTAAAGGCAAAGGGTGCTGAGGTAAAATCCCAGCAGAGAGGAGCTGTCTCCGAAATGGGCTGCTGGAGGCTGAGAGGCACTGGCAGCAGCGGCGGGGGCCGGTGCGGGCGCTAATGGGGTTCTTGGCGCTGTGCGAGCCCGTGGGTCGGCGTTATGCTGCAGATGCACTGCAGGCTGCCCTGCCTCCACCGGGCACTGCTTCCTGCCCTGGCCACATCCGAGGTTAGTGGGGGAAAAGCGAGAGGCTAATGCGGAGCACGGGCAGCTGCTCCTTATCAGCACAGCTCCCGCCCCAGCCCTTTACTTCCCCAGGCTTCCTCCGGCAGGGCTGGACACGGGGATGGCAGGATCAGGCCGGGGGGGGGGGGCGGGGGAAGGGAGGTTTGCTAGGCAGCGGGGCACCACATGCCTGCAAAGGAACCCCAAACCGGGCAGCAGCAACTCCCCCCATACCCATGTGCCCCCTCGGCCTGGGCTCTGCCACCTGGGACATGGTGCTCGGCCGCAGGGTGGCTGTGCAGAAGATGCTGCAGGGTGCTTGCATTTGTCCCTCGTGTGTCCAGTCCCACCTCTTTGCTTGCTGGAGCTCTCCAGGGATAGCCCTGTCCCACCTTGTCCTGGAAGGACACGGACTTTCTCTGCAGTGTCCCTTCTGCCTCTCCAGCCTGATGTCCCTTGTGCAGGTGGTCCCACGGGATGCCATCGGGCACAGCGGTCCCACTGCCAACCGCCCCCCCAGGCCGGGGCTCTCTGGGCAGCAGATCAGCTCAAGGCCATCAGCCAGGACGGGAAAGGCAACGGCCACGTCACGGGGACGGGGACCTGGCAGGGCCCCAGCGTCCCTCCTTGGACCCACAACCATAAAAGGGACCCGCTGCCGGGGGAGCTGGCCTGGACCGTGGACATCCCTGGGACACCCAGGACAGCGGACATTCACGGGACGCAGCGACACGCCAGCAGCGACGGTCCCTGCCAGGCACGGTGGCTGTCCTCGCCTGTCCCTGCCGTGGCCCAGGGCAGAGGTCCCCAACCCGCTCACCCTCCGGGCTGCCCGGGGGATGGTGAGCGCAGCCCCCGTCCCACCTCGTCCCAGCCTGTTCCCGGGGTCCCCGCCGCGGGGCTCGGGGGCTCGCCCCGGGGCGCAAG
>WAAD01043216.1:0-50208 GCA_013389945.1 Fregata magnificens | reverse complement strand
TCCCTTTTTTCTTCCTTTTCACCCCCAGAACGGAGGTCGGGCCCGGCCGCGAGCGCCGGAGAGAGGAGGCAGAGCCGGCCGGAGTGAGCACAGCACAGACTGGGGTATGCTTTATCACAGAGCCGAGGACAGATAGCATCCATTTACAGTTCTCTGGAAAAAGGTCTCCCCGAAGAGGGAGGGGGGAAAAAACCCGCAAAACAACCAAGAAAAAGGAAAAAAGCGATCATTACTTAAACCCCCCACCCCCAAAAACGAAGAATAACATGACAACACCCGCGGGTTGGCATCACACGTCGGCCGCCAGCCCCCCGCGCCCCCCTACTTACATACATTCGTTACATGGCGCGCGCAGAGAGCGGACACAGAAAACGAGTGGGGCGTATGAACATCCAATAGAACATACTTGGGTCTAATGTAGACATCAACAGAAAGAAAAACCAGACGTGATCCAGTACGCCTGAGCCGTGGCTTTTGCCTTGTCCTTTTCGGAAAGAGCTGGAGCACGACGGTGGCTGGGAATGAGAGAAGGGGGAACGCGGGGCTGTGCCGTGCTTTGGGAGCCCGGTGAGGACCCGGGATGATGGAGCCCATGCAAACACCACTCTGCCTGCGCCAGCCCCGTGCCAAGAGCTACGAGTGCTCTGGCTTCACTAAAAAACTTCCCAAAGTGCAATTTTGGCACACACGGCCGAGCCGCTCACCGCAGAGGCAACAGCAGCCAAAGGCTGGATCTCTGGCGTGAGCATTCAGGGCGCTCTATACCCGCTCCTTGGCTTGCCCCACGCCTCTGCTCTGCGCCTGCCTGTGAAGGGCAGAGCCTTTCCAGGAGCTTGACGGCAAGCATAGAGAGAGAGATGCCAGTTTTCTTTTGCCAAATCCATACCTGGCAGGCAGCAGCCACCTGCAGTTTGGCAAGAGCCCGAGCCAAAAGCTCACCAGCAGCCTCAGCACCAGGCAATGTTCAGGGCATATCCTACAGAGCCGAGGGTCCCAGCTGGGATGATGGGGATGAAGGAGAGCGGTGGCAAACAGAGCTACGTGGGAACCGGCTGTCTCACAGGGCTGCTCTGCTGGAGGAGCAAAAGAAACACGGTGCCTCCTTTTAACGATGGAGAGAGCGGGGGGTTACAGCAGGGACAGCACCTGCCAGTGAGCTGCTGGGTCACTAGAGAAAGCCCTGACTAAGAAAGTACAGGCAACTTATGTCCCGGATGAGCTGGAAGTACCGCTGGAGGGACATTCAGACCAAGGACGGGTGGTGGGTGGTGGTTCTCTTCCCCAAAAAAGGGCTGATGCTCTTTCCTGTGGGCAAGACCTAGTCCTGCCCTCCTCTGACTCTGCATGTCCTGCAAAGGCAGCCTTGACAGTGCTTGGGAAATGCTCCAGAGCTCCCCGATGCTCTCACGCTGCAGCGCAGTGCAGAGAGGTGGGCTAAGAGCAAGCTTTAAACTCCAAGGTCCTTTTAGCCTCCATGGGAAGTGAAGGCTGAGCAGTTCTCCAGCACCGAGCTAACCAGACAGTAGGTGACACACAGCAGGCAGCATGTGCAAGCCTGGAAACGGGCAGCTTCCATTTCAGATCAGCATCTCCCAGAAGGAAGGTTCCTCCTGTCCCCTCACATTGACAAAGTTGCTCTAAGCCCGTCCTCTCACAGGACCAACCCTCTGTGTCCAGACCTGCTCGCTCCTAAAGGGTTCAGCATTACAGAACTGCACAAGGATTGTCTCAAAAAGCTCGAACGCTTGAGGAAAGATGATGCTTGGAATGAACATGCTGCAAAAGGTCTAGGTTTCCCCACATCTCTCGGGACCAAGTGCAGCTCCAGCTTGCAGAGTTCATTCACTGTGATACTCCATGAAGGCAGGGCTCAGGTGCTCCCTGCAGAGAGGCTAAGCAGCTTTAGAGACCCCCAAAATGAGGGGAAGGAGTAAAGTCTCCATCAATGATGCTTAAACCATCTTAAACAAGATGGTTGATTTCAGTTGGCTGGAAAGTCCCGACGAGGCTAAACCCACCAGCCCACGAACAAGTTGGCACCAGGGCAGCTGGGCCTCGGGTCAGACAGCCTGAGCCCAACCTCCCGGGTTCCTCCCCAGAGCTACGTTCCTCCAGCGCAGCACCCAAGAGCAACATCTGAAGATGCAGAAGGGATGTGGCTCCCTCTGGCCTCTCTACACATGGTATCACCCTTCTGGAGGAAAAAACCCAAAGGCTGAATTTTTAGCATTTTGAAGCCTCTTGCTTTCAGCCCAGAGGCAGGTTAGTCTGCCGGTATTGCACTGCTCCCGTCTCCCCTCCGCCAAACTGCTGAGCCCCCCGTAGCACTGCCCACGCAGGCTGCGGAGCCCGGGTGGGACTGGCACAAGCAGATGGCGGCGGCGGGGGGGGGGGGTGGCGAAGGGGGGGGGGGGGGGGGGGGGGGGGGGGGGGGTAGGAGCCGTTTCCCAGCCTACTGCAGGGGCTGTCAGGGAGCAATGCTACTAGCTAGGTGAACGAGCTGTCAAGTAGCGACTCAGAGTTTCTTGAAAGACTTTTCATAGATTATTTGGTAAATACATGAATACATCTGATGGCAGCAGCTTGCAAGATCCCCAGCCCGTGCTCTCAAGAGAAGCACACCTTACAGCCTTCAGCATCTGCAGGCGAGGGGGTGAAGCCCGGGTCCCATACTTCTAGGCAAGAAAATGTCAATTCATGAAGATCCTCACCAAGTTCAGCACATTGCAGAGGGGAAGAGCTTCCCACCAGCCTAGTTACCTTCTGGGACCTGACTTAACCCATCATGAGTGCTGCTGTGAAGACAGATTGGGGGGACAGAGCCGCAAGAGAAGGGTCCTGCTTCCCCACTCCTCTACAAGGAATCCCAAGGACAGTCTGAAGATTGTAATGAGAATAGAGAATTTTGACCCTCTTTCTCAAGTGCGGCTCGTAAAGCACATGAGTAAGACCTGGTTCCCTCTGGCCTAAAGGATTTCCTTTCTTCTCTCTGGGAGACAAGGATGGGATTGCTAGAGTTCAAGACAATGCTATGGTGTGTGTCCTGCTGACAGATGGATGAGCCTAGTCTGAACACCACCCAGTGACACCAAATCCTCTTGCCTAAAGCCTGCAGCCCTCGAAAAGCAAACTCAGACATCCAAAGCAGCGATTTCCAATAGCAGATGTTACCACAGGCAACATCCCAGTCACCCAGCTTTTTGTCCAACAGAGTGCGTGAACACAACACCGCCTGGCGCAATTAGGTGGCAGAGCCAGGCTTCCGTTTCTGCCTCCAGTGTGTGCGGACATGCACGTGCCTCCCTGACTGCCCTGAGGTATGGAGGATATGTGTGAACCCAATGTTCGTGACCCCCGAAGTACCGGGTGGTCAGATACACCCATGCGCATGCGAGGTGCTAAGTGGCTCCAGTAGGATGTGGTGTCCAGACAAGCCACACCTGGGGCCGGGCAGACCGGGGAACTCGCACTCCAGTGTGGCTGGTCGCTGGAGGTGCACAGTTCTCATCTGTCCATGCCTGTGTGTCTGGAGCAGGCGGCGGTGTGGCAGCCGGTAAGATGAAGCGTGGACTCCAAGCACGGAGGGATGGGGTGACGCAGCAGCGCAGCACACGGTGAAGGCAGAACCCATCGCGACGTCCGGAGGAGAGCCGAGGTGACCATGTCCCTGTCGCCAGGAATCATTTGCTTCCCCCACACAGTGTTACAGATCAAGAGAAGTCACTAGCGATTTTTGAATCCAAGTAAACTGGCATGGCTACTTTGGACTACTGTAACATGGGAGCAATTCTATTCAATGGCCTTTAATACATTGCATTTACATAGCACCTTTCATCCCAAGGTTTAAGTGCTTTAACGGAAGTGGGTACTGTACACCCATTAGCGCGGGGGAAACCGAGGCACAGAGTGGTTAAGTGACTTGCCTTAGGTCACTCGGCAAAACCGTGGCAGAGCCTGGACAGCCTTAAACCTCCTGACTCCATCAGCTGGTTAGACCACGCTGCTGCCTCAAAAGAAGCCACTCTGGTCCCTGCCCTCCCCAGCAACGTGCTCCTACCAATTCTCCAGTGAGGTCTCACACTCCTTTCTGATGCACAAATATATGACAAAAAAAAAAGTGCAGTAAACTAAATGTTTAAAAAAGCACATTTGTGCTGTCTCTGTGCAAAGATAAAAGAAATAAATACATGATAAAAAATTAAAAAGGTTCACAGTATCACACATGGATAGGTAGCTACGGTAGTGCACGTCTGGAAAACACTGTGTTACTACCCAGGATTCTCTACACCCAGCTGGATGTCTCCCTTGGGAGCTGCGGGTGAGTGGGTGGTTTCTTTGCTGCCCACGTCTGGGGTAAGTAGAAATACACGGTTATAGTTTTGCTCCGTTCTGAAATGCAGTGCCCGGGATCCTGCAGTGCAGCAAATACTGGTGTCAGCAAGCTCTTCCCCATCCCACTGGAACGGCTGCATCAACGAAAAGGGAACACATCGACCTGCAGAGGGAATCGCTGCTCTCTGGGGCTTCTGTGTCTGCATAGAGATTACTGGAAGAGGCAGAGAAAAGAGAGTCAACACCCAAGCACCCGCCCTGCGTTCCGTTAGGTCTGAGCCCAGCCAACTCCCCAGAATCAAAACGAGTGTGAAGAGAGAAGGCTGTTTGTTTCGCATCCTCCAGTAACGACAACACAACTGGAGAATTTCAGCTCCCCAAAGCTTTCACTGCACCAAATGATTCAGAACAAGCCACAACCCTTGCTGAGCAGACTGGGTCTCTGCCAGTGCAGGAGATCTCGCCTGCTGCCACACAGCTGATCCGAGATGCAGCAGGGCTCTGCCGCAGCCATGCAAGAGCCCCATGCTGCGCAGAGGCCACAGCGGCTCCCTCTGCAAGCTGACCTTGCAGAGGGAGCGCAAGCTCCGACCTCGACCCACCAGGCACCCGGCACACATTTCTTGTACACTTACTGTATCGCTCTCCTCATCGGAGACAGAGTGGAGTTGAGCGCTATAGTGGAGCGGGGAGTAAACCCAACTCCTCTCGTCTGTCGGCTGCCAGAGTGGCCAGAGACGGTGGGGAGAATGCAAGGAGAGCAGCAGCAGAGCAGGGAGCAAAGGAGAGAAGAGGAAAAAATAAAAGGAGAAAATAAAAAGAGTAGGAAACAATACAGTAAGAACAGCTGTCCACCTGGAGGGAGAGAACTGAGCTCAGGGCCAACTCTCAGCAGAGGAGCCTTCCTCATCCTCAGTACATACCTGCTCCCTACAAGCTGGGACATGGGACAGCCTGCCAGCAGCTGACATTAGACCCTGCTCCAGCTGCAGTGGCAATGGCACAACCTCTCCTCTTGCAGGGACAGATTTTGAGAGCTTTTGAGATGCCAGGGAAACCTCAGCTCCGTGCCATAGCATCACCCCGGCTCCAGAGAAACCGAGAGACATGGGAAGTGACTTACCTAAGGGCAGTGACAGAGCTCTTGGTTCCTGCTACCCACTCGCAGCTCTCAACACCTGTTTCCTGAGCCCTGTGCATGCTACAAGCTGGCATCTCTGGTGTCCAGGAGGGCTTTTACAGTGAAACCTAATCCGGTTTGCTGTGCCTTCCCCCTTCCCTGCAGGCCAAGCAAGGCAGCAGATGGGTGGGTTAGACCATGGTGGATGGTGGCCACAGAAGGGAAACAGTTATCGTTGAGAGTCTTGGAGACAGTGGGGTGATGGGAACAAGTACGACAACGGAGGCAAAACACAACTGGATCTTGGAAAGAATGGGGGGGGAAGGGGACGTGTGTCAAGGGAGCCGGTTATCACGGCACTGGGCATCGGTGTGACAAAACACGCTTCTGCTGCCGACACAGCACAGGCAGATTCAAGGGCTGGTGTCTGCTTCGAGTGTTCCCAGGGGGGACCCACTTCCACTGCAAATGGGCTCTTTTGGCTCCAGAGGTGCTCCCAGAGAGAGAAAACTGCCCCCTTTGACTCAGCCTGGGGTTTGCAAAGGAAGAGAAATGGAACTGGGTACTTGGAAGAAGCTGGGGCAGGTCCCAGCCTGGGAACCAAGTGTAACAGTCTACGATGTATCAGAAACTACAAGAAGCCAGAGGAGCTTTGAAGCACTGGGCTCCGCATGCTGAACCACATCAATAATTGCAGCTACATTAGCAGATACTGCTGGGAGGAAGGAAGGAAGAAAAACCCTTGCCTGGAGCTTCTTACATGGCTCTGCTAGAGGTGCAAGAAAGCTCAACACTGCATAAAGCCTGCCCCACATCCTGTTTTTCATCCATCCTGACTGAACCGCATGCTCCAGCCAGCCTCTTTCAGAGCCTTTTAGGAGCTCAGATGCATGCAGGGAGCTGCAAACCCAACAGGGAGATAAAGGAGCATCTGGTGCTTGGTATTAACCCTCCCAGTGCTGGGGCAGCCAAACCCAGCCGAGGGGGCGGGAGGAGCTGCCGGGAGGGGTTGCCCCTTTGCCCACGTAGGTGCAGCACTTTCCTCATGCCATCAGCCAAGGCCAGGAGCACATTACTGCCCCTGCTTTCCCATACACCCTGCCTGATGCCCTCTCCACGGCTCCCCTGCCTGGTACCAAAAAGGCAGGCGCTGGGAGGACCACACTATGCAAATGCTTGTGCCAAGGCTCCGACAGCACTGCCATTACCCTCCGAGGATATCAGCTCTCCAAAGCCTGAGAAGGGAAATACTAAAACCCAGAGCAGTCTGAGCTCTGGATTCAGCCCCTAAATGCTCAGCTGCCTCCCTGCATCTTTCAGAAAGGAAAGGAAAACCCTCACTGCTCACAGAAAACCTGCAGTGAGGAGGGAGCACATCAGTGATGTTGGGAAGGGCTGGAAAGCAGAAACCATCCCTAATCCAGCAGCAACTCCTAACTCATTTGGCTTTATGAGCTGCTCACCATCCCAGCCACAAACCTAAAAGGCTATATTTGCAACTGGATTTTTAGCAGCTTCAAAACATCTTAATGGTCCCTTTGGAACCCTGTCTGGCTTCCCGGGCCAAGGGAGCCGATCCTAACATTACCTACAAAGGCTCAGGTGCCTCTCTGGCCAGGTCTGGTGCTTGCAAGTTTGTCCAAGGGCTAGGAGATACTGCAGCCCATCCCATGGCAGGAGCTGTGTCACCAACCTGCAGAAAAGCAGGGCAGAGCATGTGTTTCTGCAAGATCCTACAGGGAGATCCACTTGTGTGATTTTGATACGCTTCCCCAGTTTCTGGTGGGCTGTTTCCTGATGGCCACACAATACTGAGCCAGAGCATCCAAAGGAAACGGAGTGCTGGCCCCAGTGTTTCAAAGCTGCAGCTCTGCTCCCCTAACAGGCTGGCATGTTCACTTACAATCCCGGAGGAAAGCGAGGTGGTTCGGAGTCTGCGCTGGCGGGGAGAGTAAATCCAGTACCTCCCATCTGTGAACTGGATGGCCCCAGGGCAAGTGAAATGAGAAAGGAAACAGAGGAAAAAAGGATGATTGAAAGAGAGGATGAAAGAGAAAGCAAAAAACAAGGGGTTGGGCAACTCCAGGCCTGAACAGATCAGCGGGCAGGAAAGCCATGCGTGGGAAGAGCGGTGCCCATGCCCTGCCACCATCTCTGCACTTTTATTCCCCTGTGGGCAACAGGAGGATAAAGTGCTCTCCTTTCAGAAGCAGACTTGCAAAGATCAGATCACAGTCCCCTGGGACTTGACAAATCATCCTCTGCACAAAGCATTCCTTCACCGACCATTGCCCCTGGAGCACTCCTGCAAGACAGCAGCTGGGGTCCAAGCCCCGCCGCACTCTGGTGCAGCCTCACTTGAGCTCCAGCTCAAGCGGTTTTTCAAGGAGAGCGCCCACGGGAACCCAGATCAGCTTTTCCCTTCATCCCAGCAGTGACAAACACTCCACAGCACGCGACACACATTTAACACAAAACTCAAGGACTTAGATGAAGTATGAAATGCTGATGAGCAGTCAGTCACGCTCTCTGTGAGCACACACTGCACCCAGACGGTTTCCTCTGGCTAGAGAGGTGCCCCTCAAGTTGGGGGGAGTCCATACGCCCAGGGACAGGGAGGAAGAGGAGCTGACCCTTGCTAGATGACACTTGCCAGTGGAGCAGGCAATATCTGCAGGCAGCTTGCACACAGCTGCCATCCACAGGCAAAGAAAGAGCAGCCAGTGTTAGAGGGAGCTGTTTGCATTTTGAACAGCATGCATAAAAACCCAAACAGACAAGCTTTTAAAATGGAGCTGATTCCTTCCACAGCTCCCACAAGCCTCAGAATGACTCGGCAACGAGTGAGCAGCTCTGCAACAGAGTCACGCAAGCACAGGGAAAGGCAAACGTTGCCATTTTTAGGTTAGCCTGAAGGAGGTCATCACAAGGGCTCAGCTCATCTCCATCGCCATAGAACCAACGGCAACGAGTCGGAGCAGGGAGGAGCTGGGCACCTCTTTCAGTGAGAAGGTTCCATCCAGTGCCCAGGCATGGGGGAGAGCTCTCATGGGTCAGACCCTCAGCTCTGCTCTAGGAATCCATGGGGCAGGTACATGTTGCTAAAAACTCTTCTCTGGTCTGCAGAAGCTGCTCAGACATTGTGAGAGCTGACTGAGGAACACAGCGCCAGCCTCCACGGCACTCTGCTGCCAACCAGCAACCACCTCACTTACTCCCTGTCTCAGCACTAGATTTTCACTGCATCACCTAATGCATCTGCCTGCAGGGAAAGGAAAAGCCAGAGTTCACCAAGGCCCGAGGTCAGCCCCACTGCAACCACCTTCCTTCTAGCTCTAGGCCACTGTGGCACGTTTGTGTTCAGGAACGCAGCCGGGCTCTCTGGCTGAGGAAGGAAGAACCTCTCAGTTGCACCTACATTCACCTTGGCTTGTCCCAGGAGTGAACACACTGGCCTAGATAAGCCCTTCAGTGCTTGTGCTTGGAAGTAGAGCAGCACACCTACTGCTACGTCCACAGCAGCAGTGCCACCCATTTGAGCCCCACTAGATGCTGTTTTGAGTTCCGCAAGGGTTAATCCAGTTCCCTGCATTCAAAAACCCATCCAGCGTTAAGATCTCAAGGTGCTCAACACGAAGATGGCATGGGGCAGACACCGCCCTGCACCCAACTGCCTGAAATTGAGACTGTTACAGCCTCATCCAACCTTTCCCATCACACCCCTAATGGGCCAGGCGGAGAAGGTATCTTACAAAGTATATGTCTGTGACTGGCACGTCATCTTCATCCGAAGCCTGGCTGGCTGGTTCGGAGGCCTGGCTGGCTGTCTCCACCTCTATTGTAGCTGTGGATGTTACAATGGCACAGGCTGAAGAAGCTGCCGCTCTGGAGGGGGGAAGAAATGACAGAGTCCAGTCACCGCGATCAGAAAAGGAGCAAGACCGTATCATTTATTACAGAGGAGCTGTCACATCCAGAAAGATCAGGTCAGGTCAGAAGTAACAGTGCTCAGCTTCACTGAGCTGTCTGGAGCACCTATCTCTCCAGTAAAGCTGGTGCCCTGCGAAGTCAGCCTCCAGCACAAGTTGCCACAGACCAAATGACACGGGGTAGGGCTCTGCAAAGCTGCCCAGCGCTCTGAAACACTCACTCTTTTTCATCTTCTTCAGGAGCTACGATCTCAACGTCACACTTGGGCTCCAGCTCGACACTGATCTGCTGAAGCTCCTCCTCAACCCGTACCTCCTCGTGTGACCTGGAAACCGAAGAGAGACAGGCCCAAAGGCTCAGCTGGGCGCTAGTTATGCCTAGTCCTCAATTTTAGGTCAGCCTGAATCAGTCCTGAGTCAGCCCAGCCTCTTGCACCGCAACCTCCCACAGGAGTGAGCTGTGCTGGTCTGCCCTGGCATGTGGCTGCCTCCTGCCAGCCACTCATGGCACCAAGCTCCCGGCACAGACCAAGCTGTTGATTTCGGCTCAGAGGAAGCTGTCAGACCTCCCAGGATTGAGGATTTAGATAACCAAAACTCCCAAGCAAAAGAGTCAGTCCTGTCAGGTTGCAGTGCTCAAGACTAACAAGGTGGGAAAAGAGGACAAGAGGAAAGGGATTAATTAGCCAGTGCTGCAGAAAAGACGGACAGTGCCAAATGGAGTATGGGAGGAAAGAGGAGAATTGGCCTCCGGGGAAAACCTGTGTCTAGAGTTAGCCTGGCGTAATCTATCAACCGCACAAGGGCCAAAGCCTCCGACCTCTGCCGAGGCTCCCAGCACACCAAAGCTGCTCAAGCACGCCCCAGGGTTAACAGCAGATTTATCTGCATGCTCAGGAGCTGTTTGTGACAGTCTTCAATTCATGCTATTAAAGTAATTGCTTGTGCTAGCAGGGCTGGCTCCATAGTCCTCATGGGAAGGAGGAGTGGGCGCTTGCCAAGCTGAGGGCACAGTGTTGGGGAAGGGATGAGCTCTGGGTTCATCGGCAGTACCATCCTGCTCTGCGTTGTCCCTGGCTGGGAGCTGGAGCCAGCAGGCGGCACTCCTGTCCAGCTCGGTGCCAGGGAACTCGCTCCTCTCTTCCTCGCAGGGGTGGATCTCAGAAATCCAGAGGGAATTCCCCAGCAGATTAGAATAATCAGAGGTGTGACACGTTCTTCAGCAAATTGGATAAAGTCTTTTTCATTTCAACTCAGGAATGTAAATTCATACTTTAATAACTTTGTTCTTGCACTGGCTTTCACCGGGGGATCACAGAGTGCTCTACAAATACACAGGTCCCTGCTCCCCTAGAAAGGGCATGCTGAGACACCAGCACCAGAAATGGAGAAAGTAGGCAAAAAATAGCAAAGAAAGGCACGCTTGTGTGGGGTGGTTGTAGCTGTGGCAAACCTGTGACAGACAGATAGATCTACTTCTGACCAAGATGCTAAGCTCCCTGTATGGTCCAGAGACAGCCACTTTGATTCACTTGACCTATTTCTGGATGAGTAGTCACATCCTACAGCAACTCCCTCCATTAGGTACCAAGGGAGTCCGAGTAACTCGGGTGAAGTCACTGCATTTTGCCAAATGGGTCCCACCACTGGTGCCTGAATTTAAGTCTCCAATTTTCAGCAATTTCAGACAATGGATTCTGCAGGAGGTGAGGTGCTTCGCAGGTCCCTGACACTTCAACAGGTGCTGCAAATCAACAGCAAGTAGGTCCTCGCCCTCCAGCGACAGGAATTTACCAAGATTCAGTGACATGCAGTATCCAGAGGTATTTTCATTAAGAAATCCCACAGAAAGGGATTTCTTCCACAGTGTATGTGGTCTGAAGCTCAGCAAATCACTAAAAGCTAGGAACGAGGGGAAATGTCTGTAAGATGGTGCAAACCCTCATCTTCCAAAGCCCTCGCCTTCCTCTGAAGCACCAAATACTGACTGCAGGGAGAGAGGATGTCAGCCTGTCCAGCAGCTCCTCTGGCTATGGCATATCCCAAGGCTGAGTCTCTGATGCGCATTTCAAAGCCTGCACCTACAACACTTACAAGATGCCCTGGAAAGCTAGGGCAGAGTCAGCAACAAACGCAGAGTCCTCATGCAGATCCCGCTGACACAGGCAATGGGGTAATTTTTACTGGTGCAAAAATATGCAAGATAGTTATATGATATGAACCTCTAAATCCAGACATCCCTATGCAGTTGGGAATTTTTGTCATACCTTGCCCTTGGCTCTGAGCCACCTATCACCACAGGAGGGAAAAAAAAAAACCCCCCTCAAAGTACCCAGGTTTCTGAAAACACTGGAAGCTGTTTCTCTGGGCGCTAAGGGTGCTCAGTGCCTCACAAAGTGAAAGCCCTTTCCCATATTCACAGCCACCGCATCCAGGCAGCAGGCAGATGCACAGAGGAGGAGTGTTCCTGCTGTTAAGGCTCGCTTACCCAGAGGGGGACATAAACGACCTTCCTTGATTCTGGTGCTGGTTGAGTGGGTAAATTTGGACAACTCTGTTGTCCCCTGTCCCATCAAATAACAGGGGTAATATGGGGATCATTTGATTGCAAGAAGCAGCTCATCATCCTGCAGAGGACCATGCCAAAATCTTGGGGCTGCTAAGATTCACGTTCAGCCGTCCAAGAGACCTTTGCACAGGGACAAACGTGAGGTCTCTGTGCACCAGCGCAAGAAGAGATGAGACACTGTTCTCACCTGCCATCCTGCCCTGAGGAGTGTGTGCGCCTCCTGCAGAAAGAAACCAGAATAGTAGAGTCTGAGGAGTGATTTAAAATAGAAATTCTACACTGCCCCCAAATTTAACTCCCCACCCCATGAGGGAGATGTTCTACTTAACAGCTGACACTTCTCCCAGCAATAATTAATCCCATCAAAGCTGTGTCTGCTTGCTCCCAGGAGAGATTTAATTAAAATCGGTCATTAGCATTCCAGAGCATAGGGCAGCCTGCTGAGATCTGCAGCACGAAGAGGAATGGCAGCCACTTGACTCCAGTGGGAGCAGGGGATGAGTGCTGTCCTCACCTGTATCTGGGCTGCTCAGAGGTCTCCGAAGGGGATCGCTCGGGAACAGAGAGAGACGTTGAAGATAGTGTCGTGGCTATGGAGGCCGTGGTAGCTTCTTCAAAGGAAGGAGGTGTGCAGGGTAGCAGGTCTGGCCTGCCTGCTGGCCCGGAGTGGAGGGCAGGAGAGATGCAGGAAGGAAAAGGTAAGTAGGTCAAACACCAACACCTTACCTGCACCAGCCCTGTGTGAGGCTGTTCCACCACCAACCTGCACACCCTCCCTGGGACTGGTCACTTAAAACCACAAAGAGGCAAGAAGTTTAGCTGGGTTCATGAATGCAACAGCTTCTCCCAAGGCATCCTCCAGAGAGAGCCAGTAAGCACCATTTCCAGCATGACAGACAAGACGCTACAGGAAACGTAATGCCAATGAAGACATCTCACTGGTCGCCAAAGCTGGATTAAAGGCTTGGATCGCCAGAGATGAATATCTAAGTGAATTAAGAGATGACTCGACTGCTCAGTGCTTTGCATGGGTAGAAATCTAACACCTAGGGACTCGAGGAGCCTGTCCTTCACCACTCATCTGTAAATCCAGCCCAGATGGAAGTGATGAAAAGGCAGCACAGAACCAGGCCATTTGCTCCCCCCGCCCAGTGGCAAGATCTCGCCCCTTACAACTGTCCAAACACTGTCATTAGAGTCCTGCAGTTCCCAGTGTGTCCCCCACCCCCCTTTTCTTCTTTTAAAGGGTGGAAAATTCAACTTTCTGATCGCTTTTGGCCTATGACTGCTGGTGCCACTTGCCTTGCAGCAGTGACGCAAGTGACCATTTTTACTGCAGAACCATACAATGCTGCAAAGAAGGGATTCGGTCTTTGATGCAGAGGCGTTGCTTCCCCAATCAACTAACTGCTGGTGCTGTGACAAAACAATATACTCTTACCTTCTCCCCTGTCCTAGTTAAGTTTAGCAGCTGCAAAGCACAGCAAGACATGCAACGAAGAGCTATCCATCAAGGAAGACATGTGGTTGGTGCACAGTGGGGAACATGATGACAACAGGGGAGGATCCTAAGGAACTGCTAGGAGAGAGAGGGTAATCACACAGCCATCAGCCACCAAACGAGACCATTACCTTCATCGTCAAGTGTGGGGTAACTTCTGGCCGCACGAAGATCATACTGTGTTTCGTCCTTTTCAGAGGGAAGCTGGCTAGCTGAAAATGCAGCCGTTGGACCAGCCGTCTTCACAGCTAGCAAGGCACTACGCCCTTTCTTTGAGGGAGATGACTTCAGAGCTGGATGAGAAGAGTGAAAGAGAAGATGAAATTACCACCAACAACTACTGTCACACCAAAGGCACTTTTCCCTTTGTAGGGAGAGGCCTCTACCCACAGACACACACAGACACGCTCTGCAAGCACCACCTCCAAAGGACTGAGCCTGAGTCAGGCTGCAGGGAAGAGCTCCTGGGTGGGAGTCTGAGCAGGCCAAAGCAAGCCGTGACAACCTGAGGGCTTTGCAGTTCCCCAGCTTCGCTCTATCCCACAGTAGAAAAGCCTGCTCGGACTCCGGCCCAGAAACTCTCCATGTGGACTGAAGCAGCAAGATTGAGATAAGGCTTGCCTCACATCTCAAGGGCAACAGCTCTTGCACTAGGTACTTACAGGAATTCTTTCGAAACACTGTGTTGGTCATGAATTTGAAGAATCTCTCTGCATAAAAGCTGGGTCTGTGTACTGACACCGTGTCCTACAAAGGCAAGAAGCAATTGTTTAAATTCTAAAATTATCCCTCAAGGCAGAATTTCTATAACAACCACTGCAGTCTTTTTTACTCCAACATTTAGCACTGACAGAGCCTTAAAATGGAAAGGCTTAACCGAAATGATCTGATTAATGCTATAAATAAGCCTGAAGCATTGCCTTTGATTTGATTGCATTTGATTATATTCTTGCTGTAATTTTATACTGGATTTTGGTGATTTTATTCCTTTGTAGACTTCCTGGATTTTTCAAATATTGGCCTGATTACATACATGAAATTTCTTCTGGCTTTGCTGGCTGACATTCAAAGCACACCTGGATACCTTTGCATACGACACGGACACCAAAATTCAGCCAGGGATCTCCATACATTTCAAATGCTTTGCACTTTTTGTTTAAAATAGTAAAACTGAAGCTGTCTCTACTTCTGATGTTCGGCTGTGCTACTATGACTTGGCATCTACGCATTTCCTTTGCCTTATTATTTAAGGGAAGCTAGGATATGCAATGCTGAAAAATAGTTTCCACATCCAAGGTTGCTCTTTTGTAAACATGCACCTGGCTGCTGCAGGAGACAAGACAGCAGGGAAACACTGAAAGGGATTTATTAACAGAGAGCTTACTGAAGTGGAAACACAGTCAATCACCAAAGAGAACAAATGCAGGGCTCCTCAACACATACACGAATGCATGCGCCTTGTGCGTACAGCTCCTGATATCATGGGGAGGAGAAAAATGACAGATGGGAGCAGAGGAGGAAAGCTGGTAGCACAACAGCTAAACATGCGAGGAGGTGGAGCAAGCAAGAAAACCTGATTGGGAATAAGTGGCACTACACCACTGTGGAGGCATAAGAGACAAGAACTATTCCTTTCATCAGCTTCAGCTGTGCCAGTTCAGGCACTATAAATAGCAAGGTAATCAGCACCTACTAGCATAAATGAAGCCAAGGCAGGTAATCCTGCCGAGGCCTGGACAATTCCTGCCCCCGTACAGGCACTCACCCCATCATGGACAAGGGCCTTCCAGGTATGTTCTAGCTTCTTGATGAACCTAATTCCAGGGGAGAAGTGGAGAGAAAGAGAGACACATTCAGGCACGTACACTATATCTAAGCCACGTTTCATACGCCACACAGGAGAGATCACCGAGCTGCTAATGATTCCTCCTTCATCTGGAGTGTAGCTTTCCTCCAGTCAAGAGAGGTCAGCTGAGCACACCGGCATCTCTGCAGTCAGGTCAGAACTGCCTGGGAACCCTACAGGGAAGGAGGAGCTGGGCTGGAAGAGGGGCAGAAAATCACCTTCCATTCCTGGAGATACGCTACCCACCCTAGGCACAGAGACAGGAAACTTCTTTATGAGCAACTCATTATATCTTAGAAAAATGGCTCTGTGTCACCAGCTGTTCTAAGGACAGGATAAAAATTCACAGCCCCTGACATGCATCAACAGACGGCTTTAGGCAGCCTGCCTACTCATTATGAAACTCTTCAGGAGAGGAAAATCTTCCTGCTTTCATTCAGTATTAAAATAGATGTTAACACATTTAAAGGACAGACAACTGCAAAGTTACCTACCTGTATGATTGAAGGATATCTATTATTCCTACATGTAGCAGGAGGCGCTCTCCTTTGCCATTCACTGCTGGGATTCCTCCCATCCTGCAGGTAAAACAAAACCTCAGCAAGTGCAGCCTCAAAAAGAGCAGCTGTAATACCCCCGAGACCTGTGGAATGGTGGATGGCAGCACTGCAAAGAGGGCTCTGATGTGGTGGTCAGACATAACGCAAAACCTGCAAAGTCACTTCGTCCACAATTATGGGAAGTCACCTACTGACCCAAGCCATCTCACACAAGGTGTCCCCAGGGTTACTGCCTGCCTGGACCACCAAACACCAACTATCAGGACAGGGCCCGTGTCGCGCGGCAACAGCTCTGCCTGGGCCAGAAAGCACCATATCGTTTTTTTTCTTAGCTATAGGACATTTTATTCTGGGGATCACATTATTTATCAGGTCAGTGTGAGCTGTCTGCCAATTAGGGCAACAAACCTTTAAGGACGAGGGTATTTCCAGTCCCATCCACACCAATATCAGTCCTGCCAAAGGTGCAGCAACCGCTAGCACCAGCAGACAACAAAAGCATGCAGGTATCAGGCAGGCCACTGCAATTAATGATGCTACTTGAAAGAACGGAAACACCAAAGTATTATCCTGGCTCCACCATCACTGATCCTCCATCAAAACTGGAGCAGCTGGTTTCAGACAGCCACAAACAGCAAACTCCACCATTTGCTAGCAAGCTTGGTCCACAGAGCCAGAGCGCCAGTCACAAGAGCCACCTGCAGCCCAAGAGCCATAGATCGGGCACAGGGCAGGTTTTGGGCAACTGCCCCCCCAACCCACAGCTCCACCAGCTACTCCAGCACTTGGCTACATTGCTGTTTGCTAACCGCACTGGGATGGCCTCAGGGTACTGGCAGGGATTCCAAAGATGGAGTGATGGAGAACAAACCCCAAGCTCCTAGGGACAGGCTGATCCCTACTTCCACTCCAGTATTTGGACACTGAGCTAGAACTGAGCTAGTTTCTCATCCCCAGAGCGTGGGTGGATGTTTAGAGGCTGTTACATGGGCTGACAACCTACAGACTGGCCTAAGAAGAGAGATCGTTGTGAGGCTGGAGTCTTACAGAAGTATTTCCCACCCCAGCTTCCCCCTTTCACACCACACTGCTTTACTGGCAGCAGTACCATAACCCCCAGGAGAGATGCTCGCTCTAACAGTTCATATGGGCCTCAGTTAGGGATTTACTACTCCAGCCTCCACCTCCACCCCTCCCAGCAGCGGAAGAGAACCAGGTTTTCACCTACGTGTCGTCTGTGTCTATGGACTCCCCCCGGGCAGCCCCACCCTGGATGGACTCCATAGCTGTGGAGTAGAGTGCCTTCTGCCCCACAGGACGCTTCTCATCCGACGTGCTGTGGGCTCCCTCAGACTGTCGCTCCCGTTCTTGCTGGTCTATGTTATGAACCCCAAGCAGGAGGCTGTAGTCCATGATTTTAAAGCTTTCCAACACCTACAGGTTCGTATTGAGTTTAAGAACAAAGACAAAATATCAGGCCAGCAGCTCAAATACAGCACAGATCCCAAAGCATGGGAACAGCCCGTCCACGTTCCCGCTAACAACTCCTTTGCCAGAGCTTGAACGTTTCTGAACCGATAGTCGTGTCTGGACTTGATCGCATAGAGTTTTGCCACCCCACAACCAACCCAAAGGGCCGAAGGCTTGCAAGTAACACTGTTGTACCATGTATCTGCTGCACACTGTATAGGAAAAACATATTTAGTCCCAACAACCCAGCTACAAGTGGAGCAGGCTGCCACGATTTGATGCACCAGGCAAAGGAAGGCAGCCTTAGTACTCAGAGGCTGTCATGAGATCCAACTCCACTGCTTTGCTTTCAGGGAAAAGGGCAGTAGAAGGGATTTATCCTGCTCTGGGGGTAGCGGATTAGCAAGGTTCTCAATCATTTGCTCTTCCTCATGCTCAAGAGCCACAGAACTTCATTAACCCCCTCCCCAAGCTGCCCCCCTCCTTACCAGACAGTCTCGTTGCAACGTTTTCACCAATGCACTGAAGGTGTCTGCATCCAACATCAGGCCCTCGGGCATGTCTTGTATGAAGTCTAGATCCTTGTACGTGGGGCTGGACTTTTCTTTTTCCTTCTTGGATGCCCGGCGTTTATAGGTCGAGCCTTTCAGGTCAAATTTCAGGTGCATTTTCACCACGCGAGGCAGAATGTTGTTCATCACCACCACGCGGATGTTTTTGCCTCCTGATTGCACACAGTACAGTCCATAAAACTTCGGCAGCAGCGTCCGTGGGTTCTGGTTCAGATTCTACAACAGGGTTGGGAAAAAAGCATGGGGAAAGGTCATTTCGGCAGAAGACTCCTGCTGTGTTCAACACAAAGCATGTTAACAGATCTTGGAGCAGTCAGACTAGGGTTTCTTCACCTAGAGATCTTCTGAACTTTACATAAGAGTTACTGTACACATTTGACAAATTCTTGCATTTCAGTGGCTTTAGGACCTGAAAATACCACTATGCCTTGAATACAGGGAATGAGATGTACAGCACTCTCTGGGCAAATAACCAAGTCCAGAAATTCCCTGCTTTCCCCACCAACGGCAGCTAAAAGAGGGAAACTAAACTGGAAGAGAAACAAACACAATAAGTGGGAACTTCAAGTTTAAAAATAACAGCTATCTTCATCTCTTCAGAAGTGTCAGAAATCAAGAGCCGTTCTCTGGCCCAAAATAAACCAGGGACACAGTATTTTTTTAAACAAAACAACATAAATTTTCTCCTCCTTTTGCAGAGTTGCTTTATAAAACACAGTTGGCCAAAGAGCACGGAAATCCTGCTCTGCTATCACGTCCTCTCTTTAGGTAGCGGTATTATTAGGAATGACATGACAGGCATGATTTGCTTGTTCAGCTTTGGGAAAATTTGGGAAGGAAACAGAACATCTCTGCACACTACGAAAGAAAAGACAGACCTGTCAGATTCTCTGACAGATGGCAGAAGCACGACTGTATTAAAATTTCATGCCCCTCCTCATCTCACCTAACTGGGCACACGAGTGAGCCCTCTTTGTGACCGCACTGTTCAACATGGTGCAAGCTAAAAGCAACAGAGGCAGGCAAGACCGAATGAACGTAAACAGCACTTGCCCAGCTTTAAAGTAACTCAGGATGAAACCACTCTGCTTCCTTTCCGCTGACTCCTTTTACACTGGATGGGCTTCCAAGAACAGCAGAGAGACCATGTGTTAGCACCACAGTAACCCACAAACATTGGAATGCTACCACAAGTAGTGCATAACTCTGCACCAGACAGGTAAGTGCAGTTTAATTCATTACACTGATTGCTAGCCAGGACAACTGCAGAATTAAAGACAACAGTGCAACCCCACTCCCATTCAAAACCTTCCACCTGATTTACTACATACATTAGGCAACAGGCAGCACTTTTCAAGAAAGCTCATCCTGTCCAGGAACTTGACTGTCATTTGCAAAAACAAGCGACTGGCTGTCAGTTATATAGACACCCAAGACCCTGCCTCACTTTGGCAAATTTTCCCCACTAAATATTGAGCGAGACAAGTATTTTCATAAAACCAGTGTATGATCACATAAATCAAATCCACTGCAACGTGCACACAGATGCGTCAGCATTAACAGCGCTTGCCATCACCTTCTCCTCGGCATCTCCATGGCAAACAAATCCCTGGGTGGTTCTAATTGAATTTCAGTGCCCTTATCTATAGAGCTGGACCCTTCACCACAGTTATGCAGGGAGACAGCTCCTGGTTTACACGCCAAAGCATCGAGTTTGGTTCTGATTTACTACTTGTCACCACATGCAAGTCTTCTGGGTCTCAGTATATTGCCTTGCTAGCCCTGAGATTTAGGCACCAACTATCTGCAGCAGACTGGATGTGCAAAGCTGGCTGGTACCGCTGGAGTCTTTAGCTTGGTACTGCAGCCAGTGGGAGCCAGGACAACCAGCAACTGCCTTCAGAGTAATTCTGTTAAACAGCAGATATGGGAGATATCCAGGGACAGCAGTGGTTTCTGCACAAAACCAAGGTGGTTGTGTTATTGCAATCAACAGCCATCCTCAAAGCCAGGCTGAGGTAGATGCATGGTTCCAAGCAGAGAAGAACAAACTAGTGCTGGGAAAAGGAAACCCAGAAACACACATCTGGGAAGCCATTTCCAGGCCAGAATACGCCTATAATGCTATGGCACAATTGTCTGCCTCAAGTTTACCCACGGAGTTTGCAAAGAATTGGCAGGATTTGTGCTTCTGGGACTGGGTTCGTGACACGCTGTTAACGTCGTCCCTGGCACAGGGCGGGCAGGCCACAAGAAACCCAGGTGGAGGACATGGCCTGTGTGATGCTTTGGACAGAAAAGCTGCCATGACAAACCCAAGTTGTGTCCAAGGGGCTGGGTGATACATACCATGTAGTAGCCAGGAAGGAGCTTCTGTAGGAATTCAGCTTCCTTGTGCATCACAGTTTTTATGATGAATTCATCGTCGCTGGTGACATAGAAGAGGGAGCCGCTGGCACCAGGGTTCGACAGCTCTATCAGAGGCTCATTACATAATGAATACTAGGGAGGAAAAGAAAAAAAAAAATGTTTTTAGCCCCTACTCATTGCACACTGAGTTCTATGCCCTTGAGGGCTTTCCTCAGCATGCTGTCTCCCTGTGAGATTAAGGGGTAGTAAAGCTTAAGTGAGAACTATTTTCATTACAGGTTAGGTCTAAGCAGCAAAGCTGATGGACAATTTACAATTAAGAGACTGAGATTACAGTTCAGAGCATCCCAACTGCTCAGAATCAAGCTAATAATCTGCTTTCAGTAACATTCATAATGACACCTTTTGCCGTTGTGCATGTATGCCCGTATCACATTTAGGCTTCTTTCAGCACAGTACCGCAAGCACAGACAGAAAGATAGGATTTTAAGAGACATGACAGTCTGCTCAGAGTACCATATATCACCGTGCTGGAGGGAACACAGTGCACTGGCTGTTCTCAGCAGCCTCCTCTGGCCTTGTGCTCCCCTGTTACAGAGGATTTTTACAGCCACATCTCACCCCTTCAATCCTGCTAGAAACACATGAAAAGTATTAGACCAGGTGTGCAAACAAGTAGAGAAGGATCAGTGCTGTGTAAGCACAGCAAGGGGTCCTGCATTGGGAATCAAATTGGGAGGACATTTCTAGACATCAGGATGCAAACAGCAGGTCCTCAAATGAGGACATGCCTAGCAGCAGGGGAAAAAAAAAAAAAAAAAAAAGAAAGTGCAAGTACGTGCACTTTGCAGCTAGGTACCAACCCCAAGGTAACTGCGTAGGTCGAGTAGGTTCAGGGCAGCATCACGTCAGAGCCGCCACAGCAAGAGGTAAGATGGGGAGAGGGAGGTAGGGTACATAAGGGACCTAATCAGAGCAATAAATTAAATGCTCATCATTACGTACTGAAAACAGCTTTCAGCACAGCACAGATTAATGATCCAAGACTTTATCAAGTTAATTATCTCATGCATAATTAAAGGAATTTGCTGCTGTGGCAGGCAAGAGAGAATCAGGGGAAGCAGAAGCAACAAATCAGAGCCATGACCTTTGCATTTGAGGCAGGCCCTTTGCCTCACCCAAGTTTTGAGCCACTCATCAGATCAGCCATCTTCGATGGCACAGATGGGGACCACTGTTACTGTCAAACCGTGCAACGGCACAGATTTGTTTCTACTCGTAGGTGTTCAGCTACGGTTACCCCTGTCTACAGCTGAAGTCAGAAAAAAAGGGCCATTTAAAAAGAGGGAGGGCGTGCACTCGTTTGGATGTGTTCCTTTCCCTGGTTCAACAAATGTCCTTTTCTAAAGAGCAGGATGTCACATACATGCAAGGGACCAAATTCAAGCCCAGTGTACTCCAAGCCCCGACAGCTTGTACTACTAGGTATTTTAAAAACAGCCTTTCCAGCTCTGAGGAGCTTTCTGAGCACAAGAACAAGCTGTATTTTGTTCTGTCTTTGTAAGATGATTAAAATAACTACACTCACAGAGCTCTTGAGTGAGTACACAAGGAAAAATTCCCATCTTTGTCCTCAGAGCCCCAGGGGACATTACAGGGTTGCACCGAGCAGAACACAACTCCTTTTGCTTGCAAACACAGTAAGTTACTGTCACCACAAGCAACAGAGAGGGAACCCCACTGCATAGCTTACACAGCACACACTGTATACAGATCATTTCCTTTCCCTCCACTGTAAGCTGGCAGCCACCTCTTAGCAAATGAAGACTTGGGCTGAGTGGTGCTGGTCCTGCTGGCACTGTCACTGGATCTCCTCCAAAACTGAACACAGCCCCTAAATCCACAGCCTGTTCCCACTCCTTGTTGGGATCAGAACGATTCCTCAACTCTTTTCTGTCCCTTTTAGGCAAGAATTGCTGACAGCCTTGATTTAGGGGCAAATTTCTTGTGTTACTCTAGACCGTCTCAAATAAAGGAGGAAAGATGGAGAAATCGAAAAATATATCCATACCAAATAATCATCTGGACGAATCCCAAAGAGTTCTCGGAAGTACCGAAAAGCCACTGGTGCATAGGTCTTGAACCTGAAGTCAGCGTAATGGTGAGCCGGGGTCAGATTACTGCCTTCGCTGCACAGAACAGACATTACATGAGCAGGACCTCTGTATTACCGTTCACCAGATATGTACAGTCACATCAAGGTCACTGTATATTTAAGATGAATTGAGCCTTGCAAAAAGACATCTTAGGAACAACAACAAAAAAAATCTTTCTTCTGTAGCAGGACAACGGGAAAATAGGTTTTAATTATCTGCCAAAATCTATTTCCAAAGAGCACAATGAAGAACCACTTGCCAAGCAGAATATATTTACACAGAGAATATAGCTTTTAGGGGCTTTGTTTATTCACAGAGTTAAAGAGCTCCCAGAATAAGTTTCTTCCATCTCAAACATGGTATAATGTCGTGGAAGAAATTCTACATGGGCAGTTAGAAAGAAAACCACGTACGAAGGCTAACAAACTCAAGCATATAGTACTGCATCTTACACTGTACTTCCTTGCAAGCCAGTGTACTGCAGAATCTAACACTTCCCACTGTTTTGTTTGTATGTAATGGATGCATATTTAAAACATTCAGAGCATCCAACTCTGATCCAAAGACAGATGGAAGCCCTCTTGAAAAATCAGTGGGAGGAAAAGAAATAACTCATCGTTCGTTTTGTCTCCCTGTCTCTTTTACCTTGGGAAAAAAATGCTCTCCACCACGTAGAAGTCCTGCATCAGGACATCCCTCTCTGGCTTGGAGCTCAGATTGCCAACAGTATATCCAATCCCTAGCTGGATGGCCCCCTTCAGAGTGGATGAGGTGGTCTGGCAGAAAGAAAAGAACAGTCAGTGGGCATTTCACAGCCGATTATCACGATAACATCCCCTACATTACAATACAGTTGCATCTATGACTTCTGTGGGGTCGTCTCAGGCACTACATACTGGTAAACAAGTTCAACCAGCTGCTGAAGGGATGGATTAAGGCTTCCAGAAGCTTTGCCATTTGCAAGATTATGCAGTACAAGGGTGCTGCATAAAATCTAAATCAGATTGGTAACTATTAACAAACTGAACCAGCAAAGCTCGCTTGTGCTATCGCTAACCTTGGGCCCCAACTTGTCTTCTCAGCCTGCCACCTACACATAGCTGCCAGTCCCCATTCCACAAAACCAAACCTTTTTGTAGGTGGTTTCACCAGAAGCATCAACACCTCGATGACCTATCTTCTTTCCTTGGCCAGGCTGTCCTGGTAGTGATGGTCCCTGCAATGAAAGAGCATGGCTAAAGCCCAGAACAGAAGCTGACTTGGCCAAAAAGAACAAGCAGAGCAGCACAGGCACAACCACGCTATCGCGGTTGTAAAGGACAGAGGGATCGCGCTCTACTGCTAGAGAAAAATCTGCAGAGTGCAAACAGGTGTAACTGGCACTGGCAAGGCTTAAACAAGGCTGTCTGAATTATACATCCATCCCTCGAGACAGGAAGAGTTAGAATACCCAACCACTCCATCTGACACCCTCAGTACTAACTGGGCAGAGCCCTCAGCAAAGATGCTGAGCTCAGGAAAGATCCGCTTGCTTCCCAGCTGCCAAGATTCCGCAGCAGTTGCTTGACTGCGGCTTCTCACCGATTTAAGATAGTGATGTATTAAATCAAACAGCAAGAGAAGTTTATTCTTAAAAATCCCATGCCCTCAGGTGTCATACCAATACCTCGCGCTTCACTGGAGAAATAAGAGACAGATAACAGGGACAACACAACCCCACTCCTGAGTTCACATGGAGATAATCCATTTAAGCGAGATCTCATTTGTTTACAATTCAAAGGATGAGCCCACACAGCGTGAACTGCAGTAACAGCTCTTCCTGAAGTTTTGCAAAGAGTTTACAGAAACACTATAGGACTGCCAGCACTTCAGAGTGAGAACAAACCTACTCCTATCCCATTTTCCTCTTCTTCTACCTCTGAGTCTGCCTGGGCCTTTTTTTGCTGAGCCAGGAGGGAGCAGATTGTGGCTGTACCCTTTAACAAGCCAACACAATCATGTTTTGTGAAGTTCGATACAGCTCCTTTTGTAACCCCAAGCATAGGGCCTCTATAGAGCTCAGGAAACGTTGCCCTGTGGCAACGTTTCACCTACTCCCCAGCCCTCCCACCACCCCAGCAGATTGCAGAGCCCAGCAGATGGCTAAAACTGCCTGTGAGCCACCAGTGACATTTGGGGGTTTGTTACATTAAAGAACAGCCAGGCTTTGGATGTTCCTTTAAGCAGCGTGCAGAGAGATCCAAGGTCACTTCCCAAGTGACAATATTATATCACTGTCTCTCTCAAGTGCCACACAGACCCATCTCTCAGAACTGATGTCTACAGCAGACAATGTATAATTTTGTTCAGACTACAGAAGTTCCTTGTGTTTTAGCTTTTAATCAAGAGCTTGCAGCTATTTCTGGTCAAACTGCTTGTACTTCTGGTACTAAGGGGCAGTCTGATTTCTCCTTCAAAAATCTTATTTCCTACTCTGTTTTAAACATTTAGTACAGCCAGGCTTGCTTCGGAGTACTCCTCGTCCAAGCAGTCGTGATTAGCAGTGGCTCATCATCATCCTCTCAAAGCGATTAAAAGACACAGGTGTTGGTTAAGAGATTGCTGTCATACGAAATGCAGTAACAAAAGTCTCTTCCACAGTCCCTTGCTCTACCTGTGACTGTGTTTCCAGGGCAAGAAAAAGTGGGGCTATTTGTGCATTGAACAAAGCAATCAACTTTCACAGAAGTTGACCTTCCTACTGTGCGTATTTCTGGGGAGGCAAAAAGAATCAAGTGCCACATTCCTGGCAGTTTTATGGGAAGATTTTGCTATTCATGTATACACACACTCATCATCCCAGGTGAGTAATGTAAAGGGGTATGTCAGAAAGTTAGATCAAACAAAAATCATTTGAACATGGTGCTCTAAACCAAGACTGTGGGCTTCAGGGAACAGCTTTCAGGCACAGGTCCTCCTACTAGATTCCCTGCTGCCAACAGTGAAGAGTTTTGCTCCAGAAGATAACAGTGATTCAGCAACCTGCGACCTGGATTATGTGTGACAGAAGATCAGTCCCTCGAGATGTTCCTCTGTTTTATGGCTTCACAAATTACAGCCTCCTTGACCTGCTCCCAGGAGCGGGTGAGACCCAACACAGAGCCCTGGAGACGCCCAATACACAGATTCTCCATTTATCACCTTCAGGTTCTGGTGTGGAAGAGGTGCCTCAGCCACTTACTTACAGACCTCCTGGATCACGCAGCTAAAATTGGCCACATGGTGGGCATAATCCCTTCACATCCCCTCTGTGACTGTGGTGATGCCAACACAGGGGCTCGAGACCTGCCACTAATTTTCTTTCTCCGAAATAACAGATATCAAATTTTCAGTAATCTTAAATGTATTTTGAAATCCAGCTTTGCTCAAAAGAAGTCAGGCAGAAGTGTTTTCCAGAGCTCTGTGTTCTCATTTCTCAACACAGGATTTTCAAGGCCAGCTTTACGCATCTCACCTCAGTGATGGCTGCCTTCTTTGGTGCCAGACCTGAGGAGAGAAGGGAAGAGCATCAGTAAAAGTAGGGACATCAGGAGAAAAAAAAAACCAAACAGAAAAACACCCCACCCCACCAAGAAAATAGCCTAATGCTTTGTTCTTTCAAGCAAGCTGGAAAGCCTTTAAACGCAGCTGGTTTTGCTCAGTTTTCAGTTTCACCAGTGCACGCGTCTGAAGTTATAGGGGTCGCCCAAACAATTTCATATTCAGAAGCACAAAGATGCACAGTTTTTCCTAGCAATAACGTTTCCTAGAGGCTTCAGTAGAGAGAGTTCTTGTAAATCCCTGCTGCACTGTAAGTAATAGGTCCACACTACACTGAAAAGTCGGTTACATACAGAAGCCCTGAGAGACACTTAGGAAGCTGCTTTCCAGCCACTCAGAAGGCACTTGACAAACTATATTGATAGTTGAATCTATTTATAGAATCGCCCAAATATATTGCACAAATGAATGCATCATTTATCTCTATGACTGCCTTTGGGAGAAGCCATCATTACTCCATTACAGTGAACGGTGAGCAATTAGGATTTTGCCTAAAGCTTTTAGATATATAATCAGAGTGGGAAACATGGGCCCAAACCCTCCTCTAACACGAGGCCATCTTTCCACTTCCTAGCACAAGCCCAAGTTTGCAAGGAGCTCCTTATTTTTAGGCAACAGTGAGAACAGGCTCCTCTGCCGCTGGCCCCGCAAGGTGTTCGCTGGCCTGCCGAGAGCCTCGCGTGTGGGACCACAAGTCCAACCCAGCTGACTCTGGAGAGCCACCATGAACAAGGATCAAGAGCTGCTTAAGAAGAGCTCCCCACCCCATCCTGGCAGCCCAACGTCCCCTGCTAAGGCAGTTCCCCAGCCTCCCCCAACTGCCTCTGCATGCAGAGCCCAGTTATTAAGAGAGAAGCCCGCCTGCAAAGAAGGCAAACCCAAGCGACAGATTTAAGGCCATGTGTTTCCAGGTACGAATCTGCCGCTCCCTGCACCTGTCTGAAATGTTCCTACAAGCACTGATTGTTAAGCAACCCACAATCCTTTAGAAAGGGCTTAATTTCGCAGGAGACCATTGAGCAGAGCTTGAGAGTTTTGGCCGTGAAGAAGAAAGGCTCTTCCAAACCCTCAACTTTTCCCCACTTGAGGGCAACGGGTAGGTTACACAACCGCCTGCCAGTGCGCAAATCATCCGACTCAAGAGAGATATATATACTCAAGCTGGGGGGGGGGCGTGTGTGTCCCTTTCCAGGGGGAGCGAGAGATGTCCAGCCCTCCCGGCTGGAGAGCAGGAAAAGCCCCAGAGGATCCAGCCCAACATGCTGCTGCTTCAGCATCTCCCCCATTTTGCCAAGGAGGAACTACGAGGGTTTAAGTGGGTAACTGCTCAACCTCCTCAAACACAAGCAGCGATGCTTCAGGGCTTGATTCAAAACGAGCCTGAGCAAGAAGTTGAGCATAACAGAAGTGTGATGCTCTGCAGGTGACAATAGTGCTAGGAGAGCGCATCATTCAGTTATATTTCAGGAAATATTTCAGACACTGGGAAGCAAAAAACCCAACAAACCCAATAAAAGCCCCTTGGTAGTCACAAGGGAGATGAAATTGCTCTCAATCAGAAGTGCTGAGGTTATCTCACCATCCAGTCTCAGCAAACTGGGGATTCCCCGATGCAAAACAGGTCTTGTCAATGTGGCCTTTTGAACTGTCTGCAGTGCAAACCCCCAGCCCGACAACTTGGCCCTCGCTCGCAAAGCTGGAGCAGCACGGGAAGATTCACTTCTTCTTGCTGTTTTGTTTTAAATTGTGCTCTCTAGTGCCCAAGTTTCGCATCAGGAACAGCATCACAGGACTGCAGCAAAGGTCTGAAATCCTACTCCCTCTGTGCAAGCGTCATCGCGCAACCCCATCTCAAACAGGAGGATGGGAGGCGAGCGGAGCAAGAACCCCTTACCGGTGCAGAGCGGCTCCCCTCCATCACCCACCTGGGCTGCACATCCCTCAGCTAAGGGGCCGTCGCCTACACAGGCGGGCGCCGCGCGTGCTGGGACACGTGAAACCCTGTCACTCCCTGAGCTCTTTGGGACGGCACCAGCATGCAGCTCAGAGGGCCACCGCTAGCTCAAACTCCGCATCAGTTTTTCTGCTGAAAAATTAGTTCTTTGGCCTAAGACAAAACAATTTTACGGTCGCTCAATAAAAAGCCCCGCAATGACCAGGGGAGCAGGAGATACGGCACTGAGTGAGCATTTGGGTAATGAACTTTCAGGGCATGAACTGGAGCAGGAACTCAAGACCACAGAGGAACCCAAAGGGGCAAATGCTGCTCCAGGTTGAACACTGGAAATTGCTGGGAACACAACACGGCCAAGAGGGCCCCGGGCCAGGGAGACTACGCTCTCCCTGCCACGGCCGAGACCGCTCTCCTCCTGCACTAATCTCGTTTCTGCACTTTGTCACAATTCCAGAGCAGGAGATTATCTTTAATTTTCTGATAATTACCACAAGCCGCTTTCATTCCCAGCTTTTAAGTGCCTGCTGCTGTACATGTACCAAATGTAGAATCAACACCAACCGCCCACGCGAAGGAAAGGTACCAGAGGCGAGGAACTGAGGGTCTCCAGGAGAAATGATGCTTCAGATGGACAAGAGCATCACCAGCCTATCTCCCTCCCCTCCTCCTCCAAAAAAAAAAAAAAAAAAAAAAAAAATAGGCTTTATAAAAATCAACTTGTCTAGGCAGAAAATGAAAAAAAAATCTTCCACTGGCTACTCAGCACGCAGCACTCGGCTGTGCTCATCTCAAACAAGCTGACAGATGGCCTTGTGAAAACTGATTTAACTCCAGCTTCGGGGGTTATACAGCCATGAGAGACAGCACTCGGGTTTGTGGGGAACAGGAGCTCTGCTGCGGGAAGTTTCAACACTTAAGCTAATTGAAATGATTCTTATCGGATTTGGTGCAGCTTAGGGAGGGTGTATTCAGAAATGTGATGAGCAGCTCTGGAAGGGGAACCCCTGGATGAAACCCCAGCTTTCTGCCCTGCTTCCAGCTCGTGCCTGGGTTCTGTAGTACATTTAGTGCACGCTTGACCTGCTGCCTTCAGCTCCTCTTCTCATCCGCACACCGCTTTGAGCCGACCCTATCCCAGCACTCAAGCTCCTCTGGAGCCTCAGAAACGAACGCTTCGGTTGTAGCATTCAGCAGTTCTCATCTCTGATTTAACATCTGGTTTTTTCATATGCCTCTCTATTCACAGCCACAACCACCTCGTCCATCCCCGCCAAGATGCTGACACCCCACAGGACAGAATTTACTCCTGGAAACCCTCTGCACATTTACTGTCCAACACAGAAAAGGACTCTCGAGTTTTAGCTCTACCATGCCAGAGGAGTGTAAACCTACAGGAGATGAGACAACCCACTTCTCCTCTTACGCGATATATTGCGTCAACAAATTGAAGTTCGAACCTTTTTAGGCCCTTCACCCCCGTTTACATACGCTTGATCGCTCGCTCCCGGTAAGCAAAGCACAACACAGGCTGGCAGGAGTGCTCCTGCTTACGAAGGAAACCCTCATCGTTACCAGCTTCGTCAACCGGCCTCATCGGTGCATCTGAACTCACAAAATGGCGCAGGGCTGAGATCAGAGCAGCTCCCTCGGCTCCTCCAGCCCACAGTCTCTCTAGACACTGTCATCAGGGAAATGCAAGTGATGTCAGAAGTTAAGAAGTTAAAAAAAAAAATCATCAAACCTTTGGGTTTAAAGGCAAACTTCATGAAAACCAGAAAATATTGCCCTTGCTGTCTACAACTTAGAATGAGTTTAAGTTAAAAACATGGGCTTCAAGTTTCATTTACATGCAGAGAATAAATTTTAAAATCAAATCAAGGGGGAAAAAAACCCCCAAAAACACCTCACTCGGATCTCTGAAAACCAGCTAAGGCAAGTTGACTAGCGAAACCTCTTCGTTATAAGCCCGGAAAGAGCCCCGAGAGGCTCCTATCCACTGAAAAGGAATTTCTTAAGAAAGTTTACAAACATTCAGCAGAAGCCTCATTTAAGACCTAATAAAGATGTCTTCTTTATAAGACAGATGTATACACACACACATATATATATTTATAAACTATAAGTATTTGATGCTTTATGATGCTCTAGCAAAGTCAAAGCAAATTTGAATAACCGGTAGATTTATATGGACTCCTTTCTCCAGTCAGAGATGGTGCTCCATCTTTAATAAAAGCTTCACTTTATTAAACTGTTTACCAGGAGCTATACAATGTGACTGCAACTAAAAATACATTAGAATATAAATGCCACGTAAGCTTTTCAGCTGGAGGCTGTACCAACATGACCCCTGCAAAAATGCAACGCACTAGAGACTTGCAATTTGCCACTCACTCTCAATCGGGGCGGTAGCAATTGTAATCAAACACGGCTAGTTTCCAAAGTACAGTTCTCCAAAAACGCTGGACCAGCATTTTTTATCTGTTGTTGTTGGTTTTTTTCACTTGTTCTTTGTTTTCAAACCACTGAGCTGACAGCAGCCTTTGCAAAATTGACATTTAATATCTGTAATAGGCTAGAAAGCTGTGAAATTCTGACAAGTCACACACACGCTGAAGGAGGTCTGGATCTAATTTTACAGTTATTCGACTGAGAACAAGCCAATGTGACACACCTGAGCAACCCATTTAGACAATAAGAGGAGGTGAAGAATGCAACCAGGATGCTATGATTTATTGTTCGATCAGACCACTCTAAATGCAGCCCCGTCTGGTCAATGCATTATGTGCAAAAGCATTAAGAAACAGAGTGCTAAGGCACGAGCTGTGAAAGTTAAAGGCTATACTCATGTAGCAGATGTACTGCAGTTGAAATACAGAGAGAAAGGCTGGAAATGAAATGCATCCATCAAAAGAGACAGCTGTTACTCCCCGTAAGGGACTGCTGATAAAAAGAAATTAAAATTGGGGAGGTGGGGAGGCAATTCAGAGAAGATGCCAGAAAACACATCTCAGCTGAGAAGCAGCATCTGAACTAGTGCAGGCATCCAGCCAGGGCTTCCCCAGGAGCCGGCGCGAGCGTCAGGCCGTATCAAAAGGGAAAGGCAGAAAGCAACCTCTGAATTTCTTCTCGCACTCAAAACATGCGGGTTCAGCTCCCAGCAAGCAGCACGCAGGATCAGCAGCCCGGCAGTCATTAGAGAGGAGGAGACACAACAGGGAGCAGAAGCTGGACTCTGCAACATCCTGGAGAAGGCAGCTATTTACAACCTGCCCTTCCCCGGCATCCAGGATGACCTACTTCTGATCATTAAACACATCTTCCCATAAAACGCAATTTGATTGGGATGAGAAACATCAAGTAAGCCACAATACTAAATAAAAAGTTTGCAGCATCTCTCAGCAGAAAGAGCTGTAGCCGACTGCTCTGCACCCTGGGCACAGGTAGCTGCTTCTGCCATTGGAGAGCCTGTAGAAATAATACGGAAATAAAGCAATCCGAGATAAATTCTGCTTGTTATATAGAATCTACATATAGCTTTGATACCAAAATGTATCCATTTTTCCATGGAGCACTTGCTGACTGAATGAATGATTTTTGGGATCATCTACACAATACTCACACCAGTTGAACAAAACCAGCCTAAACTCTCTCTCTCTCGCCCCACTGGTTAGCCCCATCTAGCCCAGTGCTCAGGCAAGGCTCGCTCCATCCCTACGGGCAAGCACGGCGAGGGGGAGGAGGGACCCTGCTCCAATGCACCTGCAGTGCGGGTAGCTCCACGCTCCTCAGGACAGTTCAGTCACCATCCAAAGTCCAGCAGTTATTTGCAGACAGACAGAAATGCTGACAGCACTGGGCAGTATTCAAACTGGACTACCAGGAGCAGCCAGAAATAAGTAATCCCATTTAATCCCACCTTGGCCACCCTGCTCTCCTCCCTGTCCTCGGCTCCTGCTCGCCGCCCACACCAGCTCGGTGCCTCGTTTTGCCGTTTCAAGCACGCAGGAACCACCTCCACTTCGCGGAGGGAAGATGACATTTGCAAACCATGATCTGCTGCACCAACTCTACGTGCTGCACTCTTTTCCCATGCCCTTTGTCTTGTTTGTTTGAGCATAAACTAGTTAAGGAAAGGAATGGCATGCCTTGTACACATTAAGGGAAAGAGCTTAATGTACCAGCTAGGTAGGATGGGGCCTCGGGGCACTGCTGTGATACCTACTCAATAGCAGTGACACAGCTCGCTCCCTCCTTTCCACCCCGGGCAGTTTCTATCTAGGAGCTCTTCAATTAACCCGGGATGGGCAGGCAGCAGGAACCCCACAGCCTGCCCCAAGCCCCACACCCCGTCCTGCCCCAGCCAGCCCCTCCAGGTTTCTGCTTGAGGGTTTTGAACCCCAAACCCCAGAAGTGCTCTTGCTGCTCCCCTGCCAGCGCTCCCCCAAGGATCAAGCAATTTAAGCCCTGTGTTACACAGCCCAGCTAGGGCCGCTCAAAGTGAAGCATCCAGCTTATGGAGCATCACCACTGCAAGGGACTGCCACAAAGGGATGATTCTGCAGTAAAGGCACCTACCAACCTATTTTATTTTTGGTTTCATGCAGAAACTCTTTCTGCCTCACAAATAAATCTGTTTATCCCCGCTCAGGAGGGAGGGCAGAAGCTGAAGATGCAGGCAGGGAGTTAACGCATTCCTCCCTCAGCTGCAGGTGCGGGACCGCATCCTGGGTGCAGCCCTCCTCGGGGAGCCATGCTGCTGAGCCAGGACATACCATGCTAAAACGTTTCCTTGACAACTCACCAGAAAAGTGCTTACAGCACGGAAGCCCAATCACAGTGGGGAACGAGCAGGACAAGACCAGGGAAATGAAATTTAAAAAGAACTGATTTGTTTTCTTGTCTCAGATCAGCTGTGTGTAGAAAAAAAGGACAATTTTGGAGCGCCTAGCCCGAACCGTGTGACACAGCTGACAAAAAAGCAAAACAAAAATCTCATCAAGAGGAGCACACAATAGCTGACACCCAGTAGCGGAAAAGGCTGCAGCCGTTCGGCTCTACGTTCAACTCTGTAATTATGCAATCCAGTGGGATGTTCAGGCGAACATCTGCTAGATGGGAAAGGTGCAGTCTTATCTGAACACAGTGTTCCTGCTCCCTTCCACGCCGCTGGTCACAGGAGGATTATGGAGTGGAACAACACACACTCCCCGGCACGTCCAGAGAGGCTGAGCGCTCTCCCCACTGCTCGCGTGGGCAGCGGAGGCAGAAAGGTGAGACGCTCCCAAGGTCAGGGACCCGGGCAGTGGCGCTAGGGACGCCAGCCTCTTCCTAGCCTCTGGCTTCTCTCTTTATTACAACCTAGAAGTCCAAATCTGTCTACCAGAATTCACAGCAAAGCTTGATTAGGATTAATTAGAGACAGCAAACATCGCAGCAGGAAGCATAACCTCTCCAGGACAGAGCCAGCAATCTGCGTCTGTGACGACATCCAGGCACAGTGGCACCACGTTAAAACCACGACGCCAATTTAGAGCGAGGCTATAAAAGGCTGAAGGACTTTGAAGTCATGTTCCTCACAATCACCCAGAAGAGCTAGAGCAACATCCAGTTGCCCCCTTACCTTTGCTCAGGGGTAGGATAAGCTTCGCATCCGCCTACTATGGTGTCCCAACGCACCGACACTGCTCACTGGAGCATCACTGCCGGGAGAGCCGTAGTTCAGCAGTGAGAAGACGGAGAGCCTCCTGTTGCCTTTCTAGTCGTGTTGCAAAAACATCAGGGACCTGAATGTAGCGCCTGACCCCAGGCAGCTCTTGGGACTCTCTTTGTGTTCAGATGGAGTTTTCAGCTGCCAAAAGGCCCCAGAGAGAAGCACAAGACAGCTTTGCAAAGGCTGGGTCCAGAATTCACTTCCCTCCTTTGTTTTCTCACCATTGCTATCTTCCTGCCTGGAGGCTCCTGCCTAGAAGCAGGATTCAGCACTTTTAACGCATGCAGTGTCCCACCTCTGTGCAGGGAAAGGATGCTCAGCTGCATCCTCCATTATGCTATTCTCCAAGTGCTACTAATAAAGGGGGAGAAGCATGAGCTGACTAATCCGAGGTTACACACTGCTTGCCAGAGCAGTTATTCTGCCCCGAATACTGTCTTGTGCTTCTCTGACCTGGGGTTGGGAAACGGCTCTCTGGGGCTCAGGGTTTGCAGTGTGGCATGGCTCAGTGCTTTAGCTGCATGAGGCTTAACGTCAGACCTCAGCACCTCCCGGCCAGGTAGGGGTTAGCACTGCTGGAGGCTCTTCACCACCCAAGCTTTGCGATCTCCCTTTGCAACTTGCCATCTCTGCGAGGATACCTGCAAGGCTGGTACCAGGCACGGCACAAGGAATCGGTGGCTAGAAAAAGCCACTTCACTGTAGCCAATCCCAAAACTTCTTAAGCTGATAAATAGCAGGGGATATTGTTACTGAGGAGGCAAAACCCTTTAACTAGGGAGCAGGAGGATGCCCTCGCACAACATCAGCTTGGTTTCCTTTACAATACTGCTTCTCCGGGTATCCCTCCAAAAGATCTCAACCTGTCTTGGGAGAGCACTGGCAAGTCAAAGAAATCATTCAAGCTGCTTGTGGGAGCAGCACAGCAGATACAAAGAACGCCAGATTGCAAGCCATATGAGACAGTGACAAACTATCCTATTTTCTTTCTCAGCCCTTTCTCACAGAGGGTTCTGCAGCTAAACAAAGTCGGCATCTCCGATCCAGGAGGGATGGGTCAGATCGTTTATCGCTTCCACCATTTAAAAGTGTCTTCCTATAGGTGTTACTTGACAGAGAGCTTACTCCCCTTGCTTATTCACTGTCAAGAATTATTCTCAGACTAAATTACATTGAAATAGAATACAACTCAAGAAAGACATCCGCCTCCCCAAACTTTCCATTTTCTGACCTTCTAAAAGATGTGTTGAAGTCCAGTTACTACAGTCACAGCAGGCAGAGGAACCTACCTGAAGTTTCACAATAACCACCTACCACAATAGCAGGATATACAGAAGTTACCACAGTAAGCACAGCTTTAAACCTGTGGGAGCTCAGCATCCCAACCAACAGCAAACTCCAAAGGGAAAACAGTTGTTTTGTCTGCAGGCCACCCTTTACAAGTCATCCTGAAGATGCACCTGGATTTTTAATGAGTGGGGTATTTCCTGATTTACTCTGTAGCCAAAGCTGCTCGGTTAAATCCTCTAAGATTTAATTCCGCTCTTGCTAATGTCGGTTGACAGAGATTTTCCGGGAGTGCTCAAACACTGAAGACTTGAAAGGGGATTTCAGAACGGGGTCGCGTACAACATGCGTCACTGGATATAAGGTCCTTTTGCTAGGCTGCTCGCATCAGGTTGAGTAAACTCTCCTTCACGAAACACTTCCAGGTTGCCACGGGTGCTGCTGACAACACTGCAGCATGCACGCGTACAGACAGATTTGCATCGCAACGCTGAGGACAAGGTCTGGGTGGGAGAGGAGGTGGGGGACATCTGTAAGTTCTACCTGTTTCAAAAACAGATGTCAAGGTAAAAGCATCAGGTTGAATTTCTGGACCTGTTTTTAGAGCATGGGTTTGTGATACAGCCCCTCAAAGAGCACGCCCTCTACGCAATTCAGACGTAGTTTTCAAGTTGACCAGGTCCCACTAAAAACATGCAGCTAAAAAGACATGATAGGAAAAGCAAACCAGTGATACATCTGTGTTTGAGAGATCTACTTGTAGATAAACCTAAGCTTTTGCTGCTGTAACAACCAGAAATTCAAGCTCTCCATCTGCATGCATGCCTCGTCTGAGCTTGTTAGGCACCAAGCTATCAGAGATTTCTTGGCCTCATTCAAAATTAACTACCCCGACTCACAGGTGGCAGAAGGCCAGGTCTGGCTGGTGTTTTGCTGCTTCCCATCAGCACATCCTCTGCCCTCGTCACAGCACCCTACCACCCACGCTGCCGGCGCCCTCCTCCTGCACAGGCAACACAGATTTCGCACAACCCATCCAAACCCTACAGCAAGCCACAGTGAGGGCTAGCCAGCTCTTTAGGAGCAAACTCTGCTTAATCCATCCCAGCCACTGCAAATCCTTTCCTCCAGATGGATCCTACCCCTCCCTGGATGTGCCAACACCTCCTCTCTCCCCCAGACTGAGGAGACTCGTACCCAGGAGGGGTAGGAAGCCCCCAGACCTCCTCTCCTCCATCGGGGCTCTGCGAGCAAACATCCCCTGCAGCAGCAGCAGCTCTAGACAGATCACGTACTCATGTTGTGAGGCTGATGAAGGACCTCTAGGGCAAAAGCTACTGCAGCAAGGCCTGGGGGGCTGTAGGTTAAGAATAAATTTAAATTATTGCTCACCACCGTGTTCTTTTCCCACCAGCCTTGTTAAGGCCACTTCTGCTCTCTGTGACTCGAGTGTTTCAGTCGGGTGCTCCTGCTCTGCTCTAACAAAGGCACCTGAACCAATGGAACAAAATAAGCCACAGCAGAACAAGCTCAAAGATGAAGTGTGCTGCCAAAAATCGTAACTCAAACTTTCAGCAAGTAGTCTCTTCTCTCCCTGGGATCCTGGCTGTAGCATGGCAGCTAGTGACTCAGCTATCAGCTGAAAATAAGTTACCTAAAATAATAATTAAATTTTAAAAAACACTTCTAGAGCTCTTCGTAGGAAATACAAACAGGTGAGACATGCATAGATGGCAGGAAGAGATAACCTGGTGCCTATACTGGGCTACAAGGATTTCAGTTTCAGTTGCATTACATTGACGATCACGGACAACCTCCTCCAAGACAGGTAACCACAAGCTGAAGGGCAGGCTCTTTCTGGCACAGATCTGCAGCTTGCTCAAAAGCTAGGTCACTAAAGCATCTTCTCCAGCCCAGCCTGGAGGATTTTCACTTGGAGGCTGAGCCAGGCATTTATTACTTCTATTTAACCAAGTGCAGCTATGTCCATTTATTTACTCATTTGGGAACAAGCTCTGCTGCAGACTCTGTACAGGTACGTGTCCAAACTAAAGATGCAAAAGAGCAAAATCCAAAAGAGCACTTAGGCTCCCAAAGTGCTGTGCAGGCACAACTGAGGCACTGGTTATCCCCAAACTCCTGAAGGCACCCTGGGTGCTGAGGACGTTTCAGATTTCTGGCACTATTTTCCCAGAGGCTGCCGCACGCGTTCATACCCAGTTCAGCCACCAGCCCCTCTGCAAGCAGCAGCACTGTTTGGGATTCAGAAGAAGAGAGACCACGGTCATTGCAGAGTTGTGCACCGGGCAAGTGTTGCACTTACCCTTTGTATCCTGCACTTACACCACTTGCATGGGATATAGGAGTGGTCAACGTCTTTCTGAAGTGATTTTGTGGTTTCTAGCATGTGTTTGACAGCAGAGTGTTATTAGGTGAAAGAAAACAAGTTACCGTGGAGCTGAACCACAGCCAGCTGGGTCAGCTCTTTTCCCAGCTTTCCAGAGCCCCCAGCTCTTGGGCTGTGGGTCTCAGAGCAGCCCTGCTTTAATGAAAGGCATTCATTAAACACAGAAAGCTACAACTGAAGAACATCAGGCTGCAAAGACAAGTGACCATCTCAGGAAGAGCCCAGACTGGCTGGCCACGTGGCTCATACACGTGCATTGATACAACTGTGTAAGCTCGAGGTGCAACTGGGAGCAACTTCTGATCACACAGGTCCTAAAACAGAGTCCTGAACCACGAACAACTTAACTCCTGAGCCCTTCTTAGGGCTTTATTCAACATCTGCCCAATACAAGGAAAAACTGGGGATGCCCTATGAAGAACAGGTATAGAATAAAGTCATTCAAGACAGCAGCATCAAGTGAACCTCAGTCTAGCATTTCTGAACTACATAGAAGAATCTCACAGGATCTTTCATATTGTTTGCTAAGACTTTAATAAAACCAGAAATGAAGTAGTTCCCCTGAACCATAACACTATAAGGCTGGATCAGCCAAACACACACACTGCCACTGACTTGCGAAGGAGTCGGGGACAGCACAATCTGCTCCTGCGTTTGGAGAGAAACAGAAACCACAGCCAGGCATGCAAACATCATACGTTCACTCTGAAAAGCGTCTCCAGGAGGACAACCCAGCCTCTCACTCAGGTTTCCCCTCCTAACTCAGCTGGTAGCTGCCGGCTCTCTGTTTCATGATGGTGGCGTGCATTGTGGGGTAGGAGGAAGAGAGGCAGAAGTGTGCGGTAACACTGGCCAACAGCTACGTAACAGCTCTGGATGGGTAATATAAGATACACAGGGCTGACGTGGGAATTCCCGTGGCTTAACTCTACATTTCCGGGCTCCCAACCCAGTAATCTTCTTCCAGGCCAGATGGCTCAAGCCTATCGATCTGTGCCCACCAAGCAGCGGGACTCCTCCAGCCTCACCGGTGAGGCCAGGGAGATTTTAACGGACAAGCTATTTTTACAAAGCACAGCAAAATGGAAGTTAGAAGACTTAGAGCAGAAGGTGCCGATGGCTTTCCATGGGAAGAGAAAGAGGTAGGTCTGATGAAGCAGAACCATCCCGCAGACACTGCAATGCCGTTTAAGGATGGACCTGACCAAGGTCTGAAGTTTTGGATGGGGCAATATTTCTTCGCTTCCTCTTCACCAAAACGGGTACGTTGGTTTTGCCAGAACTTAAAGGCCAGCCATAAGGCACAGGACGTTTGGAGACCACTATCTTGGCAAGTCAAGGCAAGCAAAAGCAGGAGCTCTAATAGAAAACATTAAGTAAAAGGCAGCACTTGCCACTTTTGCCTGTAATATACTCCTTTTTCCTTTAGATGAACAGCTGCCATTCAGGAACATCTTATCCCTCCCTCCCGCAGGCCTTGGATTAAGTCGTTTTTCACCCCACCTCACCCTTACAGATTAAGTTGTTTTTCACCCCACCGCACAGGAAGACTTGCATTTAAATTTCATTTCTTCAGATACAGTAAAAACCCACCTCGTTCCCCTAGGTTACCGCTTGCTCTTCATGCTGGCCACTTCCAGCCTTCTTGCACTCCTAGTTTTCAGTTTAGAAAAAAAGATTCAAAATAAAACCAATCTTTGTGTTTTAAAACCTGGGAGTTGGGAAAGCCACAGCATCTCTCTGAGACCAGTGATAAACCTTCTGGAAGCTCATGCATTGTCATCCTACCAATACAAAACCAGAGCTTACATGTGTTAAATGAAGTTCCTCCCAAATTACCACGTTCTTCGCAGCTGACCAAGTCCTGACAAGCAGTCCACTACCAGCATTTCATCTCAGGAGGGTCTCCAATCTAATACCACCCTATATTGGCCAGCTCTACATATGGTATATGATGGGCAACCCAGTTTATTATACCAAAATGAAACGGATAAGGCAATTGCTGTCTTTAACTGAAATATAACTGTCTTGTCCGACAAAGTACACAGTCTTTTTGCTTCATTTTAAAGACAGACCCATGTTTATCAGGACTTCGAGGCTCGCTGCAAGGGAGCTGCAGCGAAGATTGCAATTATATACGGGAAATGCATGGGGCCGGTCTGCCAAGAAGCTGCAGAAGCAATTAGCAGTTTCAGGATGTTCACTCCTTCAGTTTCTCATTTTCTCTAATAAGCATTTTCTGGCATTACCAGTCTAGAAGCCTCTTTCTCAAAAGAACGTCCTAGATAGTTAATCCACCAGTGACTCCTACTTAATACCAAAATGAAAACAAACATCCAACCCTCTGAGACTAAGGTGGAGAAACACTATGTCATCATTTCTCTTCCATCAAAATTAATTTAAGCCTGAAGGGATGCCAGTTTGAGAGGAAGTATCCTGGAATTAAAAGCAAAAAAACCCCAAAACAACAGTATGCATATCAAAAGCTACAAAATGCAGCACAACATGCACCCCCTAGAAAAACTTAATTATCTTGTAACATAAGTTAGCATTACAGGGAAAAAAAAAGTAGTACATTAAGCAAAGGCAATTGTTAGCCTTCCAGATTTCAGTTGTGATCACTGAACAAACAGTCCTTACTAAGACAAAAATTATCCCATAACATGTGCTATTTAAACCCACAAATAATCACCACCTGTTAGGCCAAACTGAAAAACTTTGCCTTATTTCTGGATTCCACCTAGGCAAGTGTTTGCCCTGTAACTGAAGAGCACGCCATTTAACATTGACAAGTACAGCTTCAAGACGGTATGACTTTCTGCTGTCTCTGTTCCAGCTTTTAAGTTAGGGACTATTTTACATCTCTATAGTTTGCATTTCTGCCAGCAAATTCTATGCTGTTTTGTATGCTGCCCCCATCAACACGCATCCAGACAGATGGCGAGAGCAGCACCGAATACATACAGAAAGGAAAACTGTCATTTTAAAGACGACACCCATTTAAAAGTGACATTTAAAGAGAAGACAAGCGGTTTCAGGTATTACATCTGCCCTCTCGGCAGCGCGTAGGACTTCTGATCACATTACCCCTTCCTCTTGGCGTGGGGATGCACACGCTGCAGAACCGGCTGCGCGGACAGAAACTGTGAAATCAAGAAATCGGAGAGAGAACCAAGTTTCACATCAGCATCTAAATGGAGTGACTGACTGCATGAAGTGCCATCAGGCACACATTCAGGGAAGGAGCACTCAGCCAGACGATGATTTTAGCCAGCTGCCTCCCTTTGAAAAATGCAGTAATGGACAATTTTGCCTTGAAAAATCCACAAAATTTGGTCCATCAGATGCGCAGAGAGACTACAGAAAGAAGACTACTGGAGCATCTTTGTCATCAGCTGCCATATCCTGCCCACACTAGAAGCTTTGGTAATATTTTGCTTGCGCTACGCCCAGGTCACGGAAAGTGCCAAACGTGACAAGCAAGCATTAAGACACAGGCAAATTTTTCCTGTCTTTTAAAGCAGTTAGCAAAGTACCATCACTTCTGCCTTGTGTTAAGAGTCTTCCCTCTCCACACATTAATAAGCACAGTAAACGCCATCAGTGTTGCAAAGCCAGCGTGAACTTCAGTTCCCAACTCTACGCTTAGAAGAGAGCTGGGCATCCTGCAGGAAGAAACCTGACCGGTGGCAATGGGAGACTCCAGCTAATCGCCTTCATTTTACTTTGGAAAATGGAAACTTGTGTTTCCAGGCCTCATGCCAAGCCTGAAGGTTTTTCTTCAATCCCTCAGATCTTCACGACCTTGAGTAAAATCAATGGACATCAGAGACGACACTTAGCCGAAGTTGGGCTGCCCGAAGCTGACCTGCTTCGGACGAAGCAGTAACGAAACCAAGCAGGCTCCAAGAGCAGAAAACCAGCCGTGTCTCATCACAGCTGTTGTACCCCCCAAGATCTTATCGACTGCGTCGACACAGCAAGCGAGCGGTACATACTGCTGTCGGTGTTTCTATCACTGATGCGCATGTTGATAAGATCGTCCGTTTTAAGGTACGGCAGCCTGCCACGAGCCTTGCAGTACTTCGGAGATGCGTCTTGAGCTTTGGAAAGATTTCACAAAATCTCTCAAAACTTGCCAATTACAGAAAAATATTTCTCAAGTGCTTCAAACCCTTTGTGAGCTGTATCGACGCGCCAACCAAAATTGCTCCCAGCACTCAAGTTGCTCAAATTGGTGCAAAGTGGCCTTAATTACCTGAGCTCATACAGCCCTGAATGAAAAATGAAAATCCATACGCAGCCCTTCTGAACCAAACTCTAATCACTGGAGGACCGAAAGGACTAGCATTAGAAAGGTGTTTATACAGGTGTTCACACAATAACTGAAGCAGTACTGTAACTGCACTGCTGCCCAATTTCAACTGGAGAAAAACCAAATCAATATCCAGGAGCTCAGGAGGATGCTGTTAACTTGCCCTTTAAACAAAATCAGTTCCACCCACAAATCAGGAATTCCACCCTAAGAAATAATTGGGAACACCATGAAGCCATTCATCTCACACACAGAAACAACACTACTCTGCTCTACTGTTGGTGAGATTTTTTTTTTTTTTTGGGTAGGTAATAAACTAGTAGAAAAGCCTGCAAAGATCACAAAACGCTCCAAAGGTAGTAAGCAGCAAAGCAAAGGTTGTCCCACCTCACTGTTGCCCTGCGGCGCACATGGCCGGGACTCTCTTCCATCCTGCAGGAAGGGGAGGAGGTAGAGCAGATTAAGATGACCTACATTACTCCTGCTTTAAATATAAGGTAGCATCGCTTTTATTCTACCTACCTCTTTCCTCCCCATCCTTCCTGCCCCACATGGGGTTGAGCAAGATGCCGTCTGCTCAGGTGGCCCACACGCAGGTGGAGTGCACCCAGCCTTAACCAGGGAGGCAGAAAGTAAGTTTGTGCATCAAGCTTGAACTCACAAGAGGCTGACTTTGCAAACGATGCTCTTTTAATGGAGATTACGTGTGTTTTTCTTGTCAGTCCTCAACTCTGTCAGGTTGTGCTTCACCGGTCTCAGTGGCCGTCTCAGCCACTGGAGATCTGGACCTTAACTTACTTGGTATGACAGAATATAAAGCAGCAACTGAGAATGGCAAACTCCAAGGGGAAGAAAAGAAGAGTATAACTGGTAATTTAAACAACATCTTGCTAGGCAGCAAATGAAAGGGCAAAATAATCTTGATTAATTCCACACCTGCAGAATCATAACATGGTCACCAGCATGGTCTGACATGTTCAAGACACTCATTTTGAAGGGCAGCCTCCCAACGTGTCCAGAGTTTGAGTTAAATTAAGTTGAGTTACACTGGCTTCCAACACCAACCCTGCCAAACAACTGCGTGAACTCAGCTACCCGGTCTCTAAAGCAGCAAATCTCTTTGCCTCCTACGGAAAACACATGAAACAGCTGTGGAATTACTCTGAATTACTAAATTCAGGGAAAGAGTAGCGACCCAGCTGGCTCCCAGCCCAGCACTCCCCTTCCTCTGCTGATGAGCTGCCTTTCCTCAAGAAGCTCGGTGCTGGTTGAGGTCGAAGCGCTCCCAGATCTTCTGGAGAATAAATTTGGAGGCGTCTCCATGGTAGGAACACAGGAACACAGAGAACTTGAAGAGTCAGTAGTTTGACAGAGCTTCATCAGAGAAAGCATCACCAAGTTTAAATGAAGAGTTATTAGCTGCTCTGGCTACATGGACCCTCAAAGCACAGAGGACTAGTTTTGCAGGAGCCACCAAGCCCCACGTGAGAGCATCACTCAGCAACAGCTACCGCAGGCACCAACAGGACCACTGCAAATCCAGAACACAGAAGCAGTAAAGTCTTAACAGTGGCAGCCAGAGCACAAGGCAGAAGCTGAATTAAACAACATTCCCCTGCATGGCTGGGAGAGATTTAATGTTATGCAGTAAAGTGAAAAGCGGCATTTGAGCTACTTGGAGTTTGACTGGTACCAAGCTCCCCACCAGCCCACGTCACTAACGGTACCGTCCCAACAGCGCGCTGCTACATTTTAATGACTGCAAACAAGGCAAAGCTGCCCTCGTCTTATAATCCATTAATTCCTCTGAGTTCAGGAGATTGAGCTATTTCACACAGAACAAAGACACGAGCTTGTTGCATGTGGTGTTCCCATGTTCAGCTAATCTCCAGGCCCTTTCAGAAGCAGCAGCATATCTGCCCAGGTTGGTCTTGTGACAAACCCCGGGCCGTGACCCATTTTCCTTTGCCGGATCAATGAGCACCTTGTGCAGCAGGAGCAGCTACAGGTGTGCTACCAGAACGTGGGCCCTTCCTTTCCAAACGCTGCTCACACAACAGGCAGGTCTGCAACGGTGTAGACGCCAGAGAAGCAAACAACCGGTTTCCAACTTCTCCCAGGAAGTCTTTCCCACCCTCTCCAATAGCAATTTCTGCAAAGAGAACACGTAGATTCTGCTAATTACAGAGGAGATGAGGACTGTGCCCCCTCAATGAGTCTGCAAAGCATTTGCACTCCTCGCACTGTAAGGCAAACTGTACAGGCAGTGATTGGACATTGCAAAGTTCATTTTCTGCAACTCCAGATGTAATGGCTGCAAAGCCATGCAATTATCCAGAGGGACCGCTCTAGTAACAGTCATTTGCCAGAGATGCAACTATACAGAATATGCAGTCTCTGTGCTATAAAATAATGCTGCTATTCTTCAAATATCAATTATTCCAGCCTGTTTCTATGTTACAATAAATATTTAAGAGAACCCTTCACATTACACGCTGACTCTCTAGTTGTACGCATTTCTATTTTTTAAACAGAATTAGGGAAGAGTGGTAGTTTTGCTGTATTCAAAGAAAGCTGGAAGAGAAGCAAAAGGGGCTAACTCATACGGTGAAAGACTCGCAGCCTCTCCCTAGAGCTGGGAGATGATGAAACAAGTCGCGGTTAGCAGCGACCAGCAGCATTGGACGGGCCGTGAACACCAGGGTGACTGAACACGTTGAAGCCTCCAGATTTCCTCACCGCTGCAGCACGTACTCTGACTCAGCCTGGGTTATTCACCGCAAGCCAGTGCAAAAACCCACATGTAAGCTGGGGAAGCCACAAGAACACATGATAGAAGACGACGACACTTAATTAGGGGTTGACAGCATTTTCTGCTTAAATATGTGGGTGAGAAGAGATGAAGTGACAGAAAAGCTGCTCCGATCACTTTTAGCTTTTTAATTACAGAAAACGTTTCCCAGAAAGTCCTGAGGTTAACTCGGCTACTGGCAACACTGAAAAACTCAAACAAGTGCCAAGCTGCTTAGGAACAGAGTATTTCTAAAACCTACCTAAAGAAGGAAAAACCCCAACATTACCTTATTATCATTGCCTCTTTTAGGGCTGCTTGGAGAGGCCGGGCTCCCCTTCCGGGGACTCAGTCTGCTAGTTATCCAGAGAGGAGGTGGAGAGCCTGGGAAAGCCAGCAGATGCTTTTCCTTTTGGCACACAGCTCCCCAGGCGGGTAGGTGAGCAACGCCAGGCTGCTCTGCCGAGAAGGTCAGCGCCAGTAAGGATCAAGACAAAACTCACTTCACACAGCCACCAGTTTGGTTTTTTTACATGACCCTCTTCTTTCTTGTGCTTTGTTGTTTCATTTCAGCATTAAACGGCCTTTTGTTTCTAGTTCCTCGATTTACCCTTCTGCTGCACTCATGTCATTTCATTGCCATAACTGTATTCATGCAGCGGAACAGACGGGCAGCCCCGAGCAGGCAGGGGCTCAGCACGGCACGCGTTTTCATTACAGCATCCTTCCCGTTAGAGGAAAACGCAAGTGGCTGCACTTGTTTGTTGGACGAACACGGAGCAGTGCACCATCAATAGGCAGCAAACGCAGAGAGGGTGCTTGTGCCCGGAGTTCTGCTTTGCCAAAGACTTAGAGAAAATGACAGTATTTTGCTCCTTTGAGTGTCTGCACTAGCCACAGATGGATTTAGAAATGGCGAAATACCACACAGAGATATTGCCCCGATAGTAGCTACTTACTGGGAACCCACACCAAACAACTAGGGCTTTGCACCTGCATAATGCTTTAAAAATAGCTTCTACCCGGCCCCACGGACGTGATCACAGACATCCAGTCTGACATGACTAAGAAATTCTGTTCTTGGGCACATTCACAAGGCGACCCAGCTTGCAGGCCTAGAAGGCAACAGCTCAGGAGATAGCTGAAGGAAAGTGACTCTGTCAACTGGGTTATTAAACAAATTGAAGGGGACTATCAGAAATTTTGGTTAGAGACCTGAAAAGACTTAATGGCAAACAAAAAACCCCACCTAGGCCACCTTCCACTGTTCTGCTGCTATTTATGAGTTCTCCTCACACATGCATCTTTGAGAAAAGGTGGTGCCAAGACCTCCGCTTTAAACTTTCCAGGGTCTGGAGAGCATGCCTCAAAACCGGCAGCCTGCTCCGATACCCGCTGCTCCTGCCAGCCCCCCCTGGCACCACAGGCTCCAGGGGAGATCAGGGAGAGCGCACCCATGGGACCAGATCATCCGGGGAGGGCGGGACCCGCTTCGGCTCCTGCTTTCCCACAGCCAGGCTGCGAGAGGGAGCATCTCCCGCAAGCAACACGACCAGCAGCTCTGTCCCCGCACTGCTGGTGGGAGCAGAGCGTGCAAACCAGCCTGCTGAAGGTCACTCCCACCTAAACACAGTCTAAACTCAGCCTCCTTGCACTGGGAGCTAGTAAACATTTCCTCCTCTAACTCTGCTTCTGACGTTCCCCGGTGCGGTGCAAAAGGTGCAACGTTCTCTGACTGGCGAGTTGCAAGTTAATTATACCCACGTAACGCAGAGATGGGAACTGATCTCATGCCAGTAAGATCCCAGAGAGCACACGGATATCGCATCCATGTCAGGAGCGAGGCACCCGCCAGACCTTTTAGATTAATCCTGGTCTACAGGAATATGCTTGGCAGCCTGAGAAGATGGACGGGAGTAATCAAATGTGACAAAGATGTAAGCAGCATGCGATGAGAAGTGCTCTCCGAGCCTTTGTCAGGGTATCACACAGCCGCGGCAGACCTATTTCTGGACTCGACTGGCTGCCATTGAAAGACGTGTTCATGAAGAAAGCGAGCACTGGAATTCCTGCTGCTGCTTTTCAGGCTGCAACCACCTTATATGGGAAAATCATATTAAATATGATTGTGCATCTGGCGAGAGCCCATAATGGTCACGTCAGTGAATCACTTCAATAATCATTCCCAAATTATACACTGCTCATACTAAATCCACTCAGGTCATTCCCTGAGGAGCCCTTCTGGAGAGGCCCAGCGAGCTTCCCAAGTGGGACGCGGCGGCGACAGCTTTGCCAGCCGCAGATCCAGCAGTGGCGTAACAGGCTATTATATACAGGTCAATGCCAAATGCTAGTTAATGAAAAATCAGATTAATCATTCTTCCTGCGTTCTCGGGGATTCGTTCTCCAGCCTGTCCTGACACCAGTACAGAGGGGCTCAGCATCCTTCAGGGCAGTGCCCAGATCTCCCTGCCGTACAAATACTGCCCTTTGCAGCTCCCAGGCCCCATAATCCCAGCTTCCCTATGTCTTTCCAGCCGATTCACATCTTAAAGGACAACTGATTTGCCAGAGCAGCCTGAATTCTATTTTCATTGCCTTCCTCCTTCCCTGCAGCTAAGCTGTGACTTATTGACTGTGAAGTAACTGGCAGGGTCTTTAAAAGTTCAAGGCGCAGGGTGTTTTTCTGTCTGTTTTTGCCTAGCTGACTCCCTCTGTCATCATCTTTGCTAGCACCATTTCACGGGAAAGAGGCATGTGACATCCAACTAAGCTGTGAACCATAATCATGCTGGGGATGATGTTTACATTTGATTTTTCCTCAAGCTGATAAGCTCTCTCCAATTTCCCTCTCCATCACGTTGGTATGGATTGAACTGCTTGTGCCCCACGGGGTGGAATTCTTCTCTTATCTCTAATCTGCTCACTGAAAAAATTGCTTCCAGCAACCCTTCAAAAGTCACTTCAAAGTTATCATTGCAAAGAGGGAAGAGCTGCAATACTGTTCTTCGTCTGTCGCAATCATCGCTCTCCCGGTGCTTTTTGCAGATGGCCTTACAGGTGCCGCCAGTGTCCAGCACATTCGGCACCACTGGCTGGGGCCGGGATCTCCACTTTGCTATCTCCAGCTCTGGGTACAGTGAGACAACTGTTGAACAAGAGCATAAATACTTGTTAAATCATTTCAGCTCCCTAAAGCAGAGGAATTCAACCCTGAAGAACACATTGCAGGCTTCTGCCCAGGCTCTAAGCCATAAATGACGGGCAGACTGCAACCCATACAACAGGAGATGTGAGCAATGGAAATAAGTCGGATGTCAACTCTACTTCCCCATCAGGCTGAGAACCTCCACCTTTGCAACGAGATGGTGGAGACCAGCTTTGCTATCAGTTTTGTACCAACAGCTCTTCAATAACTTGAGCCCCCTTGGATAAAAGGAGGTTTCCAGACCCTCTGCCTCCGGGCTGCACCCAGGTAGGGGGATGATGATGTGCCTTCTCCTCACCCAACCGTTTCTGGGGTCGGGGCACCCCAGGCTGAACGATCCCGGCACCCACCTGTCACCCCGCACGCACACAGTGCCTCCGCACTCCGCCTCCGCTCCAGCTGACAGCTCTGCTCTCCGCGCCAAAACCAGCAAACAGTCCCTTACGGTCCCCGCAGCCCCTTCCCAGGGCGAGGGGGCATGGATTTGGGGAGGAGGCACAGCAGCCATTTACACCCGTCAGATTTTGAAACTCCCTTTTCAACCACAGTGGTTACAAAACTTTTAAAAGCCTCAAAGCTGGGTTCTTGGAAAGGTACAAATCAGGCCTGCGTGTTCATGTATGAGCCCAGCCGCTGGCACTAAATGAGGTTTTCTCCCTCAAAGCATATTACGAGACTTCCAAAGGCTCCCTTCAGAAGACTCTCCATGCCTTAAGTCAACCTACTGTCAAGGTTTCCCTGACTTTTGGCCCCTATCCTCCATCCAGTTTTACTCCTGTACCAGACTAACTGGCTCCCCTCTTGATATTTACTGACCACTTGGGGAAGGTCTTTGCTGACCTGACCCATGGTCTGAATTAACCCCGCCACATTCGCTTAGTAAGAGTGCAGCACACAGCCATCCTCGCTCTCCGGCAAAGAGCTGGGGAGCAGATTTCGGCTATGCTGGTAATCCTTCATCAACAGCATGAGCATTAAGGTGAGTGGCATGAAGCACCTGTATAGGTGGGTCACGAGCACTTCACCACCTCCGTCGCTGCTCCAAATAGCAGCGAAGGCATCAGCGCTGCGCACGCTAAATTGGGTTTGTCGCCATCAGCTTCGAAACAGTCAACAAAACAGGACGGCGTTCAGGACAAACCCCCTCTGCTCCTGGGCACGTCACTCTGGCGTACAGTATTCCCATCTGCTGCAACAAGGACCACAGAGCACATCGACATGCTCCGTCAGCCGGCAGTCCCAGCCTGAGACCTGCAGCACAGCCCACCCCGCGTTTGGGTGCAGCCGTGCCTTCGTGCACAGCCCGCCCCGCGTTCGGGTGCAGCCGTGCCTTCGTGCACAGGCCACTGAGGGCCACCTCCAGCCCCCCAGGGTTTTGTTCTCTTCCAGAAAATACTCGTTAGCTGTCATGCACATTGTCCCCGGCCCTCCTGGGAGCTCCAGCTGCAAGTGCGGCTGAGGCAGAGTGACACAATTTGGATGCTACCCAAGTGAGGAGTAAGCAACCTGACTCGAAAAATCAAAGCATCGGTGAGATTACTGGCTCTGTTTCATCTTTTTTACTATCGGAGTAAGGTAAGACAGCCTACAGGTTTGTAAATTCAGATTTACTTCCAAAGGGAAGAAAAACACACACTCCCTGCTTAAACCCCTCCTGAGCAACAGTCTCTGCAGACGCCTTGTCTTGTCCCGAGCAACAACCATCTACCCTCCCCAAAAACCAGAAGGGTGACAGAGAAATTGGAAGGATAAACAATATTTTAACTGGTCATCAGCAAGAGGTTCTCTCTCTTGCTCCCTCAGCATCACGAGCTGGAAGTCCACCAGCCACGCCACACTGTGCTGGGAGCACGCTCCCAAAAAAAGAGGTCCGAGCGGTGGGTGGGGAGCACCGCGAGCAGCCTCGGGAAAGGCAAGCTGCACACAGCCAGCCCCTCCATTTTCCTTGCAGCACCGAGGAACTGCGGCAGGAAGGCTGGGGACAGCTTGCCACTTGCCTAAATCTCAGCACCTTACCAAAAATTACACGTTACACCCAGCCCCGCCAACGCGGCAGATGACACCTCTGAAATAATCACGGCTTCCGCTGTAATTTGTTGGGTTTTGGAAGATCTAATGATCCTCATTTAAAGGCCCGAAGACAAGGAGATTGCTGTCATAACACAACCAAACCCGTCTACCTCGTGGCAGGCTCTGAATAAACTTCAGGCTCAGACAGGCGCTCGGGAGCTTCGCCTCGGGCCCGCAAAGGAACCCGTCAACCCAGCGACGGAGCGTGGCCGTGCGATCACGGGCAAAACTAAATCTGCAGGTTGTTAAGGAACTATAAATTATATAGGCGGCGGAGGCAGGTGCACTCGCACAGCCCCACATACCCCATCCTGCCAGCCAAGGAACTCGAAATCCTTTGGGAACGCCGCCAGCGGTGCTGCCAGGCCCGGGCTGGCTCCCTGCCTCTCACCGGCCTTCCTCTCCCGTCGCTGCGGCCGAGGCGGACACCGGCCCGGCAACGGCAATGCCCCCCCCGGCCCT
>WAAD01043214.1:0-33716 GCA_013389945.1 Fregata magnificens | reverse complement strand
ATTTTGCCAAATATAAAATCAGTGCCTCTTGCATGTAGTGGGATCAGCCTGATGTATCCCATTAAGAATAATTTACAATGCCATCCTGCTTGTATAATGTAGAGTAGAACCCTGCAGAAGTGTAAATAGAGACAGCATATTGAAGTTCTAAATAACACTTGTGTTTTGAATTCAGAAAGTCATTGAATATATGATGCAAGCTTTTTATTTGATTTTTTCTTTAATATATAGTTAAAGCAAAAATGTCTTATAAAGTATTCTTAAGTTTTGTAGACAAAGCGTAAATGTTACTGTATATGTGCTAATTGTGGCAAAGTTTTACATTCTCATTCTAGTCTGGTTTTTACAATAAAATTAATTTTACAAAAAACACTTTTCTATTTTTATGTACTGACATATGCAATAAATTGATACATTAAAAGTGCTGTTAATGTCTTGTTCTAGTTTGTGGCCTGTCTTCAGTATGTGTACAGGGGTATTTTGGTATGCATGGTGACTGATCAAAGTATCATTTTCAGTTACTTACTAAAACCAGAGCACATGGAACAGACATCCGCATTGTTAGATGCGGCATTTGTGCAAAGCTATTACAGCAGGGAAAAACTATATTACAAATAACTGTTTCTAAGCTTTGTCACGTATCCTCACTTTCAGGAAGTGTTAATAACTAAAACTGATATATGGTAGCTCTCCATCACTTTCTAACACATTCTGCTTTTTAAAACTTTTCTGTTATCTGGGGGACTGAGAGATGGTCTAAATATTATGTCACTTAGGAAATATTTTTAAGTGTTTCTGACTAGTTTTACCACCTGTTGCTGGTAATACTTTAAATGTCAATTTTAAATGCTATAATGCCACTCTAGCAGGTTTATAGTTAATTCATGTCGCTGCAGTGGGATACTCTGGTTGAAGCAATTTCTACTTTCTTACAGAGAAATGCATAACTAAGCTTATATCACCTCTGCTCCCATCCTGCATGGTTAGTGTGAAATACCCAGAAAATAAGGATTTACTGCTGCCTTTTCTAAGGCTGCAAAATGTGTGTCCTCTCCTGGATTACTGCAAGGCTTATGGTTCAATTTTAACCCAATACCTAGGAAACGGGGGTTTGGGGGGTGGGTGGTACACTTTAACACTTTATTCAAGGTACCTATTAATTTTGAAGGGGAAAAAAAAAGGTATTTCTAATTCTTGAAAAGGAAGCAATAAAAGTAAAGGAGCAACTCAGATTTGGGTATTTCATGTGAATACTGCCCTTCTTGAATGAAAAGTAATTTGCTGTCTTGTGAACTATGTCAGTAAACCTTACTTGCGCAGTGCTACTCTGAAGACTCACATTTGCTTTTTCTTATTTGAAATTTGATAAGCATCTGGGCTACAAAGTGCAACATCAACTGTGTCGTGGAATGTCTCATGATGTTACATTCATTTGCTTAGTAGATATGTATAGGCCTTCATATCAGATAGACAAAGGTAAAGTACAGTATTTGAATTTCTCTCAGAATTTGCAAGTACTGCTTAAATCATAGTAAACATTCATAAGGGCATATGAACATCTAAACTAAAATGCTAGAAATTAAACCTAAACCAAAGGCAGGGGACTTGCTGTCTCTTAAAAAGATCAAGTATATGTAGGTAAGGTTTTGAGAAAATACTGAACCATCAGCTAAACAAAAATTATTTGCTCGGAAGGTATTGAACGTGCCTGATCTTTAAATCCTTCATTGGACCCTATTCAGGGACTTCATTTTAGACTTGTTGCAGAGTTCTGTCTCTGTAAGTAGATAAGGAAGATACACTGAATATTTTCTGGAAATGTTTTGGAAACCTTAATATGATTAATTTGTTATGCTTCAGCTTGCGTAGGGACAGAATAACCCCTATGTCTTGAAAAACAGCAATTTTTCTTTCTCTGGAAGGCAATACAGCTTACGAGCAGACCTGGTTTTATTGTATTACAGAACATGGTTTCACTCATAATAATTGGAGATAAGTCGTTAATAATCTTAAGCAATGAGCTGAATAATGCAAAACTGCAAGGTTGCTGACATAAAAACTAACTGTGTTCACATACCAAGTTCGGAGAGATGTTCCCGCTAGTTTTGACAAGCAACTAAGGAACAGACTTTGCTGCTTGAAGACAGAAAGAAAGGAAGTTCTACAGCTGTTTTGCGTTATGCTTACGTCTGGTGTGGGCTAATTATTTACAAAAATTCAAAGGGAAAGGTCAGGCAGAGAACCCTCCCTTTCTGTCCTTGAGGACTCAAGGACAGTGTAGCAATTAGATACAGATATGAAGAAATAATGCTATGATTTGAAAATACTTGGATGCCTCTCCTGTCCTCTCTATTCAAGGTCCGCAGACTGTAGCAGCAGAAGAGTGGCCACTCCCATGTGAAGGGCTATGGCTCCTTGTTTATTCTGCTACCATACAAATGCATTTTTAGCCCATCTGTGCAAAATCTGTCAAATTGCATAGTGTCGAAGAGGTGGAGAAATGCAATACTCCGTGTTGCTGGATGGCCAAGCCAGTGAGACTATAAAAGAAGTGAGCTACAGCTGTATGACAGAGCTACTTTTCCCCTGTGCAGTAAGAAGGAATTGCTATAACATCATGGGGATGGGGGGGGAAGGGGAGGAGGCTGGCATTAACCTGCTGTAGTATATAAATCTTGTGTTTTCTTTTTATATTTTATCTATTTTTTTAAATTGTTTTATATTTCTTGTTGATTCTGCTGCATACTTTGAGAGACACCTATAATAATTGCTTTTCCTTTCTGTGCCATTTCCTATTCTCTTTGAAAGCACTGTTATAACCATGTAAAAAGTAATGACGGATGCAAGTCAGCTGTATGTTTACTTTGTGTAGTATGCATGCCAGATTTGGACCCAAATTGTCTAGATGTCTAGAGAAATAAAGTCTTAGCCAAGGAATAAATCAAGCGTGGCATGTCTAAAATGTGCAGAGACACTCGTGTTACCCTAGGCAGTTTTGAAATTGGGAGGCAAAGAGAAAAGAATACCTTTTTTTCTTCAGAAAAATCTCGTAGGATTTTTTTTTTTTCCTTTTAACAAGGTAGTATATCAAATAAGGCTTTAACTGTTTGTAGAACACATCCTTTACTTGCAAGGTATTCAACAGCTTCCTAAAGTTTAAGATAATAGAAAGTAAGATACACAGCCACAGGAGCACAGTATCAACAACTAGAGTGATTTTTGGATCCATATATGAGATGGCAACTTACCTGGTTTTGCTACTATGTAAATTGCAGTTAATGACTGAAATCACCAATTAGGTGTCCTTGAAGGGAACGTGTACTGTTTCAGAGGGCTATCTATGAATACTCTTGATACCGATATCTGTAATAGCAGAAAACCGTCACAGAGGATTTATTCTGATCTCCTCCAAAATAGTCCATCCATTTTGCCCATCTTCAGAAAGGACTTGAAATTAAATGTGTTTAAAATGGAACCTTTGCTTATTCTTTGCTCCTCCATCGTTCTGCACTGTCTTGTGTAGTAAGCTATGTACGTAACTACTGTATAGTAGCTATAGTGGCCTCTCTTTTTCTAACAACCTCAGGCACCAGTTCTGTTTTGTGGCTACTTCAAAAGTATGTGAAGTTGGACCTTTGCCACTGGGGGCATACTTTTAGTATGTCCATCAACATTTGCCTGGATCTCTGGGTTGCAGCATCTGCACAACCTCCCTTTTAAAAAGAGAACATTTGTTTTTAAGTAAACTTTTACATTTCTTCAGTAAATTGGGTTTTTATCCAAGTCTTCATATTCGAATCACCTCCTTCTCTTTTGTATGTTAAACTTCATTATGGGGTTTTCCTCCCCCTCAAAGAAGATGCTTTTGTGGTTAAAGTACGGTACTGGATTTCAGGAAATCAGGAGTTCAGTTTCTGGTTGAACCACAAATTTCCTGTGTGATTGCTTACTATCTCTGCCTTGGTTCCCCGCACATGTAGTGATGATGTTTTATAAATTTGCAGGTTAGCAGGGCCCATCTTGATTCTTTAATCTGATACTCTGCATAACGGAAATGAAAAAAATTGTTTGCAGAAATTACAGGGTTTGTTTCTGCTGCAACATCTTGGAAGGTTTAACTAGCCTTGATTTTGTTCAAGAATCCACCGTTTCCCCTGGTGAAACGTTCTCACTATTAAGAGTCTTCAGTGGTAATGTTTTTTTTTTCCTTATTATTATTTTGAGTTTTACCTAAAAGTTTGCTCTTTTTCCCAAAAGTAAGAGACTTGGTTAAGTAAAATTCTTAAACTAGCCAAGGCATTTCTTAATAGTTTTCCTTGGCTAAATTAAAGAGGTCCCGTAGTCAATCAACCTGAGTGTTCAACATAGCTCATTCTTTGGGTTAAGGAGGCACTAAATGGTTGGATTCACTGTGTGTGCATGGATCAACTGCACTGTGCATGCAAAACAGAACCGTATTTTCAGAATACCTTTATTGTAAGGGTTTATTCCTATTTGCCTCCAGAGTTGTTGGCCAGGACTAGGTTTCTGCAGTTTAATGCAGTGGCATTTTCTTTTCTAGAAATAGTTTGGAAAATGCTGCTTTGAACTGGGCTTGAGGTGGTCATTTGTTGCCCTAAGCTTTTACTGCATGCATGTGTAGCATAGCGTGTGTCTTGAGCCAAAAACAGTTAATATAGTACAAACTTTTGCAAAAGGGCTTTCAGGGAAGCTGGCCAGTAGAAGCAGGCTGCTAATCACAAACTGAATACCCTTTCTGTGAGGAGTTCTTCAAGTCTTTTATATTCATTCTGAATTTTTGTTCTGAACCCTTTTCACTGTTCAGTTTCGGCAGTCATAACTATATGCAAACAGGTTTGTTGATATAAAATAATGATTACTGCTACCTCTTATTTTTGCTTAATATTTTGCTCCAGCATATATATCCAAATATTACACTACAACAAGGATGTTCCACTGAGAGCTCGTGTTCAGCTGGAGTCAACAGCCTCTTATGTCTGCTAATAGAAGGCTAATCTGAGCACTCCGTAGTCCTCTTTAGTCATACCTTAGTTTAAAACACAGAAGAAATGTGTTAATCTTACTGACTTTGCTTTAAGCAGGTTAAGGACTACTATGCAGCTCTGCCAACAAGAGGAATCATAAGGAGAGTATGTTATGACAAGACACAGTGGCAAACATCGAGGCACCGACTCCATGCTCTAGGCTCTGCAAATAGCATGGGGTTTTTTGTTTGGTTGGTTGGTTGGGTTTTAAGTCATTTTTCTGAGTTTTTACTTTAATGCAATTAGTAGTCTGCAATTTACTGAAGCTTTGTTTGGTTGTGTTAAAATGGAAGTTGTTCAACTAAATATATTTCTAGGCAATTCATGTTGTTTTTCATGATTGACCTCTCACTGCCATTATTTACTGTTCCACTATGTTTTTGTCATCACAAAAGTTGTCTAAAATTATATTTTCTTTCAAATCACTTAACTGCTTGTGAAGCTATAGAACAACACAAGGTTGCAAACAGAGTGATCCCTTTGATACTCAACTAGAAATACCTGTTGAATTTAGCAATTTGCTGTGTGGGGGCTGTTCTGATTTTCCTCATCTGCCCTTCGAAATTCTGATTTATCTAAATGATAAGCAAGACAAAGCCAGATGACTTACAGAAGTCCTCTGTGTCACCACAATTATTTTGTCAGCCCAAATAATGACCCTATTTAAAGAAGGTGTGGAGGCTGGGAACAGCCTATTTTCTCTAGAAGTGACTAGAGTGATGCTAATTATATACCTGTCTGTTATTTTCTTCTGTGTTAATGACTGCAGAGACCTCACCGGCCGATTGTTTCTCAGTATTCCTGGATAGCTAGTTATAACTTTCATTCTCTCACTTGGTTTCATTTTCTTAAATAGCACTTATTTTCCAGCTGTCATATTATTTTATTTTTGGAACACGGTCAGTACTAGGCTGATGTCTGATATCTGATGTCTGATATCTGATATTCTGATGTCTATCGATACTTCAAGGCATGTCTGCTTAGTTCTAATAATTGCTTATTCTGTTCCAAAAGACCTACCTTAGTTCGTCTTAAATTTCCCTCAAAATACAGCCCCATTTACACCTTAACTTAACCTTGAAAATAGGTACAGAAACGGTATGGTATTCTGCTCTTATTCCACCCTGCACTGATTTCTGTGTCATTTCTCACAGTATGTACATGGCTTCTAGCGGCATGTTAGGATAAGTGGTATAATTTTTTTTCCTCTGCATTTAGGAAAAGAATTTCTTGTCTGTGCAGGACATTGGGTGGTTGCTAGAGGTCGCAAAGTAAGGAAAAAAGTACCTTGCATCACAACGGAAGATGATAACGCTTATAATAACCCTGAATTTCTCATAGTCTTAAGAAATAGAAGTGGGAGAGGCTACGGAAGTTGTTACTCTATTGTTGCTCCTTCTTCTTTCTCCTTCCCAACAGAATCAATTTGATCTGAACTACTCTGACAAGTGTTGCCAGCAGGATTCATTACACAGTATTCAGACAGACCTGTACAAGTTCTCTCTCTTGCAAAGATAAGGTTAACTTACATGGTAAAAAAATTTCTATTCTAGTGAGGGGTTGACCTGTTGATTTTAGCCCTAATTGTGATGCTTTTTGATCTTTTTTTCTGTCCCAGACCACTGAAACTTTTAACAAAGGAGTAAAACTTTAATTTTGTGTGAGAAAACAATACCAAAAGCATATGAACATATTTGGGATATTTAGGTAGCCTTGCTGCTGCAGAGGAGAAAGGAATTCCTAATGCAGGGTTTTAAGATGAAAGGACTAGTAAAATCTTAAAAAGATGAGCTTAAGCCAGACACTGAAAGACACTTAAGCTGAAAAGCTTAAGTATGTATGTTTAAAGTTTTGGGTTTCTTTTATTTTAATTCTCTAAATGTTATTTTCCTTCTATACCCCTCTGCCCTTCCCCCCCTCCCTGTTCTTATTTTCCCCTCTTGTTCTTTCCAATCTTCTAGTTTTTACCCCTTCTAGTTTCCCTCCCACCCCAAGTTTCCTCTCCCCACTTCTCTGTGTCCCCTTTCGCATTAATCCAGGTCCTTGAATTCTGTAGAGAAACCCTATTTATTAGATAAGTTTAATAAAAAGTCATCCCTTTTCAAGTTAGTATGATGAAGTGCACTGCAGAATCTGCAGCTTCATACAGTTGAGACCAGTAATTTGTTACTCATACCTGGGAATATTTGTCACTGTTGTGTTTAGGAAACCACAAAAATTTTTGTTTGAATAGGTTCTCCCCTCTGTAAGCATATAGGCACTTTAGATATGAATGTATATATATTAATATATATGATGTAATGTATATACACCGTACATCTATATACCTACACACGCACAGAGGCACACACATTGTCATATGTGTACGTCTTTTAAGTAGCACTGGATGATATGCTGCCAGGAAACTTTACATTGTTTCTGCACTTCTAGATAAGGCTCTGAATTACCAGTGGTACTGTCTGTGCCTAAATTTAAAGATAATGGGAAACAGTAATAGCAAGCTGCCACATAAATAAATAGCTGAAAGTGAAAGGAGGAAGGTAGGTTGAGCAAGCAGCTCATGAGAAAGTATTCATTTCCAAAATGCAGCACAGAAAGAAGAAAACTAAACGGAGACCGAATCTTAGACGTTCACTCTGTACATTAAGTTTAATGGTTCTATCAACGGCTTCATATGACAGGAAATGATCTGGGCGTTTTGTTCACTTATTCTGGATGCCCTTAGTTTCAGAGACCAACTGGTAACATGGATTGCACCTCAGAAGGGGACAGCTGAACTCTCCCTCTGGCTTTAGTGAGGAAAGAGCAGCGATGAAATCCGTGGACTGTGTGCACGTCATCCAACAGAAGGATACCGCCTCCTCTCCCTCTGCCCCCCCTGGTGCTGCTTCAGGCACCGCGGGACTTTTTTCTGCCACATTCCTGTGGCTTGCAATGCTCCTGTCCTCTTGTCTTGCAGCAGCGTCTCTTTACCATGTTATCACCCTGAAAACAGAATTAGAAGCTCTGCGCAGCGAGCTGATCTACAGGGTCCAGGCAAGGTCTCCGCTAGACCGGCCACCTGTGTCCCCTGATGAAAATAAAGCGGGTACCCCTGTTTCTTCCTTCCTGCAAGTGTCTGCAGCTGGCACCAGGCAGGTAAGCTGGAGGGGTGGGTTTTGGCTTGCAGGGGATGAGCAAATGCAAGGCTGCTTTCGCTGACTGTCGCTTCTCCCCATTAGGAGAACAGGCTTCTCGGTCCTGGCCCAGCTGAAAGCTTCCAAAAGGAAATCTGGAACGGGAGCAGAAACAGGGGGAGAAGATCTATTGTCCACACAGAAGAGACAGGTAAATAGCACCAGTGGAGTGGGTTGGGATGCCACAGTTGGACACTGTCTTGAGAAAAGCAGCAGTGCTCGACTCGTATCTTCTCCTGTCAGCCGATCCGTGCTCCCAGAGCCCGTTAAGGTTTTTACAATTATTGCTGAATGAATGGTGTTAACTGTAGGTACGTTCTTTTAATGGTTACCATACTGTTTAAGGTACCAGATGTTCACGCTCTCTGCAGGTTGAACTTTGAACGTTAGATCCCAAATCTGCTTCTTGTAACGGAGGTATTTCTCGATGATGTGGTAAAGTTGAGTAAGGCAACTTTACATTCTTCAGATTGTAAATTGCTCAATTCTAAATCCATCATTCCCAGTTCAGGGTAATGCCTAACGTGTTTCTCTCTGATCAATATTAGGGAGGGAAAGCTATTATTAGAAATGCCAAGTCATTTTGCTGGAAAAACATGCTCATCCTAAAAGAGAGAAGTAAGAAGAAAGCTCCTTAACTTTAGGGAAGTAGGAGCTTTCAAAGAGAAAGGCTGGCTTGTACCTGTCAAAAGAGGCAGACTACAAGGCATTCAGAACTTTAGCGTTATTTCTGCATTAAAACAATCTATTAACATAATTAGCAAAATTAACAAAGGCATGCCTATCCGGCAAGATTTTTTTATCATGGCCTTTTTAAAAGGTGCTGCATAGAACACTGAAGACTGTGCTCCATAACAGACTTCTGATGTGTATTATAATGTTGGAATATGAATGGGATATATTTGCTTCCTTTGGGGATAAAATGCCTACATTTTTTTTTCTTTTTCTCTTTCCAAACACAATGATGCCTGATAGGATGAAATACAGAATTTTATTATAACAATTTGCATGCATACTCTAATTGCCCTGAGTAAATAAAATTTTTCTGAGTTGCTAAATCAGTTCAATCTTCTTACGGATACTTTTAGATTGTTTTAACTGATGAACGCTGGTATCTTAAATTATTAATAGATGAAACTAAAATGGAGTAATTTGTGGGTAAAGACTAAATCAGACTTTGCTCAAAATGTGCTTTTGATGATCGACTAATTAATGTGAAATGTATTTCACTTAAGCTTCAGCAAGCTAAATGAAATTTAAGTTCTAGAGTATAATCCCTCTACTTACCTCCAAGTCTCTCCAAAGAGAATATTCATTTAGGACATCACCCAAAATCCATAGATTTAAATGGGATTTATTCTATGTCATTAGTAATCTTTGGTTCACGGTCTTGGCTAGGAGTGATTTCACAAACAGGACTGAGGACAAGATTGCTTGAATTGTATTTCTTGTAGCCTGTTTCCTATCACGGGAGCCACAGAGCTTCCCTTCTCTCCCCACTCTAGCATATCCCAAATAAAAACTAGTGATCTTTTATACTTAAAGTACAAGTATCTTCAAAAAGAAGGAGGCATGTCTTTTTTTAAATGAATGTTATATCATCAGTACTCTGTAAGTTATTCAGTTCCCTTCACAGCAGCTTTCATGTTTATTCTTATTGCTATTTGAGGGTGTATGGGGGAGACGAGGGTTATGGGCTCCTCACCTGTGCTTCTGGCAGATGTAAGATTCTTCTCATTGGGTAACGACCTCTGATTATGCCTATTTCTCTTTCTTCACATAAAATTCTGATTAAGCTACTTTTTTCTGTAAGCTTTTTTTTTTTTTTAAGATACAACTGCTTTAAAATTGTTGAGGATGGATAACAGAAAGCACAGAATAGGAACATTCATTTAAAAGGGAAAAGCTACATAGGTTGACCTACTACAAAACTGTTTTCTAACACAACCATCATATTTTTGTATATAAAAAAGAAAAAAAGTAAATTACAAATCTTGCACTTACATAAAAGGTCATCTGTTAGACAGGGTTACCTTTCTGTCTGCTCCAATTACAACAAATTAAACTTGTCAGAGTTCAGTAAGGTGTTACATTTTCTCAGATTAGACTTCACTGATGACCATGAACCTACTAGTCAATGTTAAATTTTGTTTTAGCAGAGTGGGTGAAATAAGAGAACATGGTGTTGTTCATGGTGCTGAATCCTGTCTGCTACTTGGTCGCATACACAGTTACTAGCCCTGCATTTTGATCTTCTTGCCTCCATTTCTGGGTAGCGGAATCCTGGCAGCCTCTAAATTGTCCTGCAGATGGACTGCGCTCATTCTGGTACGATGGCAGATAAATTAGGGTACTGAGTGAAGTGCCTTGTTCTTGTCCTATTTCTGTTGGCTTCAGCAAGGTCTCAAAGTAGAGTCTGGTCTCATAATTAATTGTTGACCCATAATTTCAGTTTAACATGGAGCAATTCCTTAGAAAGTGAATACTTGAAAATGTTACTGATATACAATTGCTTCTAATCAGAGAGCAGAAGTAAAATATAGAACCATTATTTTGTTTATAAATAAAGTTGTGGTTCAATTCTGTTTTCTTTTTAAACTTGAATTATTAATTTCCAGAAATGGATGCCCCATAATTCTTTTTAGGCCCAGCACAGCCCTTCTTGAACGCATGGAATTTACATTTTATTTTTTTCTTTTTATTTGCTTTATATTGTATGCATAAAACTGACCACAAATTAGTATTTTAATTTAAATGTCATTTGAATGAAAATGGATCTAACACAATGTTGTTTTTTCATATTTTTATGGGGTATGCATTTGTCGTGTTCATGCATAAAACTATTAGTCATCAGTAGTTGTATGTACATTTTGTGTCTTGAGAAAATTTCCATCTCAAGTAGGTTGAAGAGATGGGTTTCAAGCATCAATTCCAAATACAGCTGTACAGTTAGCAGTAAGAACCAGAGTTCTTGATACAATGAGTAGGAGTTAATGGGTGATTTTGAAAGGTACCTATTATTAATATGCAGGCAGATAGATCATCTAACCACTTCTGGCAAATGTCATATCAGGACACATAAGAACAGATATAATTTTTCTTATTTGTCTTTCTTTTTAAAAATGTTGCCTGTAGAGGAAAATTGCTACACAACAAAAACCTCTCCTGAATTTTATACCCTGGCCACAATTATTGTTTGCCTTGCCTGCATGTTTCTCTCTAAGATGTATGCGTGCTTGAGTCCAGGAACAAGATATAGGTTCCATTACCTAAGCCAGTTCAATGTACGAATGTCAAGTTTCATTTACACGCTCTCTCTGTGCCTTGTTCTGATCATTATTGTGGGATTCTGATTCCTGTGGCCAACTAGGGAGGTGAGCATCAGGCTTTCCGTAAACTTAAATTCAGGCAACGTTCTGCTGTGATCAGACTGGAGCACCCAGGGACTGTATTTACTTTGGTGCACGGAGGTTATCCATCTTAACCAGTCTGGCTGCGTGTATGGAAGGAACTGAGCAGAAATTCTAAGCAATTCTGCAAAGCAGTGAAACAGGCTAACCTGGCATGTGACTTGGCAATTTTTTTTTTACTAGCGGTTCCCAGGTTCTACCCCAATATCAGTTGTGTCCACGGGAAATAACTATTGCCATGCAAGCACAGTGTATAAGTTGTGAGAATTTTGCCATTGTTCTTGATATAATTGCCTTACTGGCAAATTAGTACATTTGTTGGTTAGAAGTGTTTTGACTCTGTATGTTGTTGGTTTAGATCTCTGTGACAGAGGGATAGCAAGAACTTTTATAAGTGGAACTTGACTTTAGCGATCTTTGAATCAAGAAACCTAACCTTTTGTTACTAGCCTAAACAAATGCCACATATAAAATTCCCTGACCAAATAGTCAAAGTACTTCTTATTTTATTATCTGAAGAGGGGAAATATAAGAGTTCTCTTAATAAAAAAAAAGGCCTACTTCTTGAAAACACATGTTATTCTTTTTTGTTTCTGCTGACAACAGGCTAACTCAAAAGGAAGTAGGCCTTTCTATGTGAAAGGATAGCAAATTACTTGATTCAGTGCTTGCAATTTCACATGAAGAATTTCACTTAATGAATGAATCAGTGTTGCGTATTATGCAGAACACTGTGCAATCAAAAATACACAAAATAGGCTCTAATTTTCAAAAACAATATTCTGCTTTATACTATATTATAGAACTCTACATAAAGTATTCTTAATTCTTAGTAAATTATTTCCTTGTTATTCTGATTGTAACATGTTACTGGTAATTCTGTTACGGTCAAAATAATGGCATCAATACGTTGAAGATATTTGTTAGATCTGAGTCATATCTGTAACTATGACCAAGCCCTTTTAATGTAGGGACTGATTTAGTCCATGATTAATGCCATATAAAGACCTCTTAATTAAAAACCACCAAATTAACCACTCTATAAAAGTGCACAAGCAAAAAGTAGAAGATCTGTTGTGATGAGAAATGAAGAAGTTAAGGGAAGAAGAACTGCAAATTTTTCAAGAACATGCATATCATTTATAAACTGAATTATCTAATGTTTAAGTATGTTTCAGGAAGTCTACAGAGAACAGATCTAGACCAAAGAAGGAACCTAAACAAGGAGGTCTGTTTTTTAAAGTTCAGGTTTTTTGCTTGCTTTTATTTCAGCAAAAATTGAGATGGATATCTCAGGCCTCAGATATCGAAACTTAAAAATTTATGCATGATTTCACAGATAACAAACTTGAAATTTTGTTTGGATGGATTATGATGTTAGATTGCAAAATATTAAAATGATTATGCAGGTTAAATAATACAAAAACTTGCATGGGAGGGCAAATTTAATTTTACCAATATCAGGTCCTAAATCATGCGGATATGCAGAAGGCTGTGTTCCTATCCTGCTGCAAAAGCTAGCTTTTTTTAAAAAAATTGTGGTTACATTGCTCAACCAGTGGACAACACATCCCTTCATGTGCTGGCTGTGGTTTATAAAGGCATCTGGAGTCACTAACTTCTTCAGAATTGGCTGTTCTGTTCATGGAAGAAGAGAGATTCTGAAATGTTCTTCTCCCCACCCACACCCCGCAGAGCGGTCAAAATCAGAAAAAAAAAAATTCTCATCAAAGCAAAGCTGTTATACGAAGTCACAAGAGGATGGGGCACACTTTGTTATTCTAGATACGCTCTGTTTTATACAGCTAGACCTAATGATGACAGTCTAGATATTTTTATACATTCTTAAGACTTATTTGATGAATCCTGTATTCTGCTTGCATTATTAATTATTCAAAAATACTTTAGACTACAAACCTGATGCTCAGGTTTGATTTACACTGGGCTGAAGGGCATTCAGGTAGAGCTTTTGATTTATTCTGCTCCATACTGATAGTAACTATTCAACCCATATTTTGTAATGCATAGATTCTTGATATTGTACTTCAGGGTCCTTCTTGGAATAGAATTGCTAACATTTCTTGACAATGTTAACTTTTTACTGAAAATCCCTGCTAATTTACCCAGAAAATATACCCTGTATATCCATATCTTCTCCTTAATAGTAGTGTTGTTTACTCTGAATTTGTTTCAATTAATTATTTAATTTTAAGCATGTATGTAGTTCCACTGAGGTCAAAGTGAAGTGCTTGTATATACTGGAAATAGTTATGTGTCAGTCTTGGCTTCTGAACATTTTTTTGAAGCATGTTGTTGTTCAATCCCTCAAACCCTTTTTTAGATATTATTTGTCCTTTGCGGCTTTAGGTAAAATGGCCACTGTGCTAATTTCTGTTCTCTTTATTGTCATGAATGACACTGCTGTATCTGTATTTCTCCATGAAAAGCAAGCTTACTATATTCTGTGGAGCCTTATTTCTATCTGCATACACTAAAAAAAGAGACAGTGAGGTTTTTTTAGGGAATATATGTAGATTTGATATCTGTAGAATAAAGGAGAGTTTGGTATGTGTTTTAAAAAGATGGAAAAGATCTCAGACTGTACTGAAGTTGCTAATTTCAATTACTGTGTAGCAGTTCTCAGCAATGATGACTAGTATTTCAATGCTGCCAACAAGTGAAACATAAACCCATACTTGCAAACTGTGAATCAGGATGGTTTCAAGAATGTCAATCAAGTTTGCAGAGCAGGTTTAACAAGAGTTGCCAAAGTAGCCATAGCTTTCACTGCTTGTAGACACTACGCACTGGTACCCAGCTGGTTGCTGTGAATCATAACAAATCCTCTTGATTGGTTAGTGGAAAATCCAGTGGCCACACTAGTGAGTTCTTTTAAAAGCAGGAATGAAAATTTTGATTTAGCTTACTGAAATACTAGGGAATCAGCAAATTCTATTCACTAGGAAGGCACTTTGCTCCAAAGGGCAGTGAATGAATACCTGGTGAAATATATTGCCTGATGTAGTTTGTTGTGTGATTCCAGAAAAATCACATTTTGATTTTATTTGGAAGCTTCTTTTTCAGAAAATTCTGTCAGTCGCTGTTGTGATAGAAAAATGACTGAAGTATAATACCTTTTCCAATTTTGTGTTGGCTTGGTTTTTCTATTCCTTAGAAGGCAGGGAATTCAGATGCCTTTAAATTCTTGGTTTGAAAATCTGTGGATTTTGGCACATTATTGATGAGTATTGATAGAACTCAAAGACACTTTCCAGTGTAGGAGACAAGAGCTTGCAGGATAGCGTTCCCATTAACCTAAGTAGGGCTCACAAGTTGTGTCATCATTGTGATATTGGAGCGTTCCTGGACGTGCACTTGAATCTTTGACTGCTGCCAGTTGGCAATGCTGAGTGCTGGTGAGCATCCAGCCCTCTTCTGGTATTTTCAGGCAGGCCCCCTTGGAAAGGAGACTCAAACACAGAGAGAGGCTGCTTTCTACTCAAATCCTCTCACTACCTGCCGTGCAGCAAGAGGTTTGTGCTGCTGGGCACTTGGTTGCACACGTGGGTACCGCTGGCAGATGTAGAAACAGGATCCCATGGAGCAGGGCACTGCCCATTACAGCAAGAGTGGCCAAATCAGACCCACAGCCTTCTTACCTGAAAAGAGGTAAACGAAAATGGAGATTCAGCAATCCACGGCAGAATTTTCTTCTCTTGACTCCTAGTAAATTCATTTGGTTTCTGTCAAGGACAGTAAATAATACTACTCTGTTTTCCAACCTTCAAAGTAGCGCTAGAACCAGATGTTTTCATTAAAATCTGCTCTAGGCGAATGCAACTATACTTTTTTTCTTTTATCCTGTTCTCTGACATTTATGCTTAGCAGATTTTTTAAAAGATCTTTGTTTCACTTGCGAGCCTATATTTTAACACACCAGAATATTTTTCTCTGGTCAAACTCCTAGTTTCTCATTAGTGTCACCAGTCTCTACAGTTTTGAGTAACGCATCAGTTTTGACAGATACCAAGCTATTTGTTATGTGTGCATCAATTTGCTAACAGTCATCTCTGTATCTTCCCTCTTAGTCTCAGTATAGATTGATTGCGCGTGGGTATCTGAAACCATACTGAAAGCACATATATATGGATTTTGAGAATTTATTTTGAAAGTACCATGTAAGCAGTATATATGACTAATATTTCACAGCAAGTATGACTGTAAACTAACTTCTTTAAATAATATAGTAAACATTAGAAAATCTGATATCTGTGATAGCTGGCAGGGTTGGGGGTTTTTTTGAGCTTTTGCTTAGAAAATTAACAAGGCTAATTGATCTGAGGATTCCTAGCTCATTTGACTTACTGTTACATTTTTCAATTATATTAGGACCAGAGATTAAAACAAGCAAGTATTACTTGTGCTACTATCTGAGGCCTCCTGCTGAGCTGCATGATCTCTGAAAGTTACTTAGTTTGTGTTGCAGTATGAATTTTGTTTTGTCACATTTGAGTAAGAGCTGCATTAAAATCAATAGATCATGTTTTCAAATAAGTGGTGAGACTGGGATAAGAATTTTTTTCATGTCCTTCTTTCTTTTTTTTTTTAAAGTAGTTTCAAAAGCTTACTCTATTCAATTACTGATTTATATTTCCTTGATTTCAAAATGCTTTCACTTTGCAGTGCTGCAGGCCTGCTTGCAACTGATCGCTGACAGCAAAAGTGATATCCAACAGAAAGGTAGGAATATATTCCATGACTTATACCTAACTATTCCATGTATTAACTCTTCCATCCAATTTTATCTAACTTCAAAACAGTAACTGGGTTATGTTGCCGAATTAAAAAAAAAAATTAAAAAAAAAGAGGTCCCTGTATCTGGACAGCTCTTGCAAATGTCCTCTTTTCAGTGGGGAAATCCAGCTAGTGAGACTGGAATTCTTGACTAGAAGTCAGCTTTGTTAATTTTTGGCAGATGAAAATGAAGAAAGTAACTCTTCTTTCTGATTACCCCCAAATTATTGTTTCTTTTAGATGATTCAAGCATTGTCCCTTGGCTTCTGAGCTTTAAACGTGGAACAGCTCTGGAAGAACAAGGAAATAAAATAGTGATCAAAGAGACAGGATATTTTTTCATATATGGCCAGGTGAGAAAGCTCAATTCACTTCAGCATCTGACTTTTTTAAGGATTTTTAATGTCTCCATACAATATGTTTGAAGTCTGCACCTCTTCATTCTGTAGGTTTTATATACGGATACAACATTTGCTATGGGACACTTAATACAGAGGAAGAAGGCCCATGTGTTTGGTGATGATCTCAGCTTGGTGACATTGTTTCGTTGCATCCAAAATATGCCACAGTCTTATCCGAATAATTCTTGCTATACTGCTGGTAAACATCAAAGTTTTCCTTTTCTTCGTTTGCAAATAAACTGTATCAGATAGAATCTGTAGTATTGGGTGATTAAGTATTGTGGCAGTTGTAAAGAAAATGGACTGCATTAATGGATCTGGTTAATTGCAAAATTACAGAATACTGTCAAAAAACACGGTTTTATATAAAGTATCGGCAGTTGGAGGGCACGCATCTAACTTAGGTGATCTGAACAATTCCCCTCTCTCCATTGACTGTATAATGTGCTTAGGTAATTTGGTGCTTTTGGTTAGATGCCTGAAGCAGACAAAAGGAGTACATACTGTCCTTATTGAAGAACTCAGTTTAACTTAGGGGTTGAATTCCACATTTAGTTATCCCTATAAAATATTGAGGAGCTATGTTCTGCTTTAAAACATCATATATGAATTTTAGCCACCCAATTTTTGCATACCTTACTGTGGGATTTCCAAAGATATTCCTTATCAGCTTAATTACTGCTTATAATGGCTACTGCAGTTTTACTATTTGGTTAGATGAAAAATAATTAATTCCTATAAGGAGCTCTTTCTGACTGCACAAATCAGAAACACCACAAGAAAGACCAATTAAAATATTTAATGCAAGTCCAGCAGGCTCAATGCTCAATATATATGTATATTCCTGCAGTAGCATTTAAGGAATTATTGTCAAGGCCGGTTAAACCTTGTTCGGTAGCTCTTATCGGTCTTTCCCCCTTAATGGTGGATTTGAGTGTTTTCTCTTTTGTTACTTTCCAGCAAGATCTGTGTGAATAAAAACTATCTTTTTTTTCAATGTCTTATAAAAAAGTGGGTCACATTGAGTGATGGAGTTGACTGTTGGCAAGTAATGGCATTAAACAAATGGGATGGGGATGGAAGCTAATTTTTTTCCAAATAATAATAAATTAGCTATTTCCTCCTGGCAACTGAGGCTGTCCAAACATTTTCTTTAACTTTCTGCCCCTCCACCCACACTTTCTGGCATCATAAGCCACCTTCAATTTCATCTATTCTCTTATTTCACCCTTGTATGACTCCCCCCCGCCTTTCTTAACTAAGATCTCTACTCCATCCTGCCACTTCACGGTTCCTGCTTCCCAAATTCCCACCCTTCTGCTTTCACCTGGAACACCAAATCTCACTGCAATATCTCATGCTGTTGAGCATGTGTCGCAGCAGATGTTAGATGTGCTCTCAGCTCAGTGACTGCAACTTGAAGGCGAGGTGCTTTCGGTTATCACGTCAGCTGATGCACGGCTGGCAGGAAGCAGACTTTTGTGCTCTGCAGTTGCAGTGGATCAGCTGATGTCTGGTAACTCCATTTGGTTGGTAAAGCTCATAAGACCTCCTCCAGAAGTCTGGGAATGGAGTGGTTTAGGACCAGCAGTACCCAATGCTGACCTTGACTGTCACATCACCATAACATAAGGGATCCGGGTACCTCACTGTTATGAATTTTTGCAGCATTTGCTTAAGTGAACTGTGATATGGTGAGTGCAAAGTAGGTCCAGCTCCACAGAGGATGTTAAGTGTCAGCTTTGGGTAGGCTGCAATTTGTAAGATTGTGCCTAAAGATAAAAAAGCGCTCATCACAAGTAACAAGCCATGCTTATATTTGTAAGATGATGTGTAATGACTTTTTGAATACCATTTATGAAAATAATGTAGTTGAAATATTAACTTAGAAATATTCCAAATCTTTTGCCAGGCATTGCAAAATTAGAAGAAGGGGATGAACTTCAACTTACAATACCACGGAGAAGGGCCAAAATATCCTTGGATGGAGATGGTACTTTTTTTGGTGCAGTTAGACTCCTCTGAAGCCCTTTATTTCTGTTATTATGCTTAATGCAGTTTTCTTCTTTTCCTATGCCTTTGTCAGAAAAAATGTTGAATTGTAATAAAGCTGCCCATTCAGTCTCTCCCTGTCCACCACCAGCTTCTGAGAACTTTTCTTCGGTTTAATAAGCGAACCCAAAACAGGAAACACACCAGACATACTTATGAGATATAACCATCATGTGATTACCAGAAAGCCAATTTATTTTAGACAATGGGAAACTCTAAATAACAACTGTAAAGCAATGGGTTTTTGGCTTTGAAACACTTTCTTGTCCATAAGGCAAATCAAAGGAGTTGACCATAAAGTGTAGCATAAACAGGACCATTGACTATCAAATTATTATCCATAATTGAAAAGCAAAAACTAAAACACAAGTACATCTTAGATTTGCTTTGTTTCATCAATAAAATATTTGAAGTATAAAGTATAGGGAAGAAATATTAAACAGTAGATTCCTCATCACAAAATGGAGGTGTCAGGTGGGTTCCGGGGCTTTTTTTGTTTTTCTTTGACACCACGATTTTGGGGAAGGAAAAAGTCTAAATGTACGGGATAATGACAAGTCTAAATGTATCATGTAATGAAAACAAACTCCTCAGAAGTATATAGAATAGTAGCCACTGGCTTGCTTCTTCCCTGTGAACAAAAAGTGTATAAATTACTAAAATCTATTAGTATTTACTAATTAGAATTAATTTTACTGGAAAAAGGACATGTAAGATGCTTCAACAGCTCAATCTTCAAAGCATTGCTACTCATCAAGGAATATGTCTATACTTCTACGTAAGCAAGGCAGGGATAGAAAGAAACAGTGAGATTAGACACAATACAGTAGGTGGAATTGGATTTCTGGCTTCAAAATTTCTGCAGTCATATATAGATGTGTATATATATACAGTATATATATGTATATATATGGAAGTATGTACACACACACATATAAGCCTTTGACATTTGGGCATAGAATTTTATCTTCTTTTGAATAGTTTATCCAATGGAAATATTACTGCATACATATTTTTTGTATTTCTCTTGCTTTTTGCTATGATCCATCTATGCAATATAGAAAAAAGAAAAATCCAATAAACCTGGAACAGCCATACAACTAAGAAAATACATTTATATCCCCGAAATCTGGGCTCAATCCCTAGGTTAACTATAGGGTTTTTCTGCAGTTTTGAATATATTGCTCAACTCTGTTTTACAAAAAAAATCAGACATTTTTTCTTTTCTTTTGTCTGTCTGCTTTGTTCAGTAGATAAGATTTATGTCTTTTTTTACCCCAAGAATCCATGTGTATTGCATGGTCAAGGTAATAGCGTGGTCAAGACTTCTAGGAGCTATTGTAATGCAAACATTGAATACTTATTCCACTGATCTTCAAAGAAGTATTGAAGTGCTACTGGAATAGATACAATAATATAACCCACAGGAATGAACTGTACTTCATTTGAAAATACTTTTTAGGGGTTGAGAATTGTGTCATATAAGCTCATTTAGTAAAGAAAAAATGCTTTGTATATTGCAGTCTCCTCGTCTGTTTTTATAAATCGTGCTGATTTAATTGCGTTCTCATGGTGATAGACAATAAATAAAAGACATTTGGAGCTAGGAATTACAGACTATGGTAAACTAATGAAAAAAATTAATTCAACTTCTCTGGGCTTCAAGAAGACATTTCAGCAATAAGCATACGTGCATTGGATTACCATGCTGGGATTCTTATGAGGCTTAACTACAGTTTCAAAATGTCTGGAAGTCCTCCTTATACAAGGAGGACTTCTTATTTATGTGTCCTGGAGCCAAAGCTGCTGCTGCTGATGATGATGATGAGGATGATGAGGATTATTATTATTACTATTATTATTATTATTATTTAACTTTGATGATGAGGCATTTTAAATCCTCTACAGGAACCCTCAGTTTACCCAAAGGTTGTATGAAGCTGCATGTAGATAAAACAATTTTTAGCATGCAGTGAGTTGTCTGTTATTACTGACATACATTAAAGAGATGCCCAGAATCTCTAATCAGAAGCTTGTTGGTTTTAGCATTGTCTGATTATAGAAAAAAATGTTATTGCTGTTGCTTCCCCAGAGACCTGATGGCTAAACTGGCAAATTTAACTTTTGGTATGTAAGTTTCCCCAGTGGTTTCAGTGGGCTTGTGTGTGCTTAGCTTAAGCCAATTCTGAAGGTGCTTGGCACCTTAGAAGGTGTAGCTTTGATATAAACAGACACAGTGTAATATTTTAAACATACAGCACATAGCAAAAATTCTGTGAAGCTAAATCGATTGTCATCACTGCCCCTTTTCCTCGCCCTATTTCTTCCTTCTGCCGCTGGCGAATGTGGACAGTGCAGAACTTCGGAAAGTGTTTGGGGTATGGTGTGGCTTGGAGGAAAACTTTTCGCTTCTTAGCGAAAAGATTCCAAAAGTGTTCCCTTCCTTTAGTAGGATGAAACTGAACCTCAAGTTTCTTCACAAGAAATGTGAACCATGAGAACTCCCACATGTGTGCAGAGTGCAAGTCAACAGACTCTTCAGATATTTCTACTGACAAAGCTGGCAATTTTGTTGTTGTTGGGTTAGTTTTCTGCTGGCTTCATGAGAAAACTTCTCAAAATTAATCTGCTTCTGCACAAAGTTGAGTGTTAACAGGTCAGCATTTTCTGACCAAAGGGGGAAGAAAAGGAGAATACCTCATTCCTGATGCTTCTGCTAACTAACTGGTGATACATGAGGTAGCAAAGTGCATCCAGACCACAGTCATGCTTATGCTTCAGTTAGGGGGAGTTACTGAAACTTTCTGTATTTGATAGATGTTATTTAAATAAGTAAGTGTGATAGGTAATAAGTAGTTATCATCTAGTTGGTTCATACCATATTTGACATTCTTATCAAGGACATCTAACATTTAAGATAGGTTTCTGAAAATGCAACAAATTGTGCAAATACTCTCGTTCTTTTTCATGTGGTGTTAAGCAGCATCATGGCAAACATAAGGGACTTGAACATTTTCTTTCCAGCACATTTTCACAGAAAGTGTGAGCTTGTATCATTCTTTCCTTTTTAATAATGTGCAGTTGGCAGATATATAGCTGCTTTGAAACATGTAATTTGTATGTTAAAAATGAAAATATGTCTTTTATATAATGTGCAGTCATACACCCTACCAACCTACAGAGTATACTCATTGTGGGACTCTCCTGCCTCTGACTGTTTCTCAAATTATTCAGCATTTGCCATTGTAAGACCTTAATTTCAGTGTCCCATAGTTTTGCCAAGCTTACACCACTGGAGTTGGGATTTTCTGTATCTCTGGTTTATGTCTTAGGTTGAATTGTCTTGGATAATTTCAGCCCCCAAAGTTCTACTCTTCTAAAGGTGAGGGTAGGGAAAATGTGTTGTTTGGATTTTCTTTTGATGATTTGGCTACTTTTTATTTGGAAAGGTCTAGAGATTCTATGCTTCAAAAGAAGAAATGTGTGTAATGTGGGTTTTGCTTTGTTTTTATCAGGTTTTTCTTCCTTTCTTCCTTGTGCACTCATACTTTGACAGGGTGTATGTTTTTGAAGAATATTTTATGCTTTCTCATGTTAAGCACATTCTGTCTCTACGGAACTTTCAAAAGGGAGATGAAAATGTTCCCAGCAGCTTTTTCTCTTCTCTGAGTCCATGGATTACCACAACCAGTAAGATCTAAGGTTGTTTTTCAAGGTCAGTCCAAGCAGCAGTGAGAAGGAAGTTGATGCAAACACAGGGAAGAGGGAAGCTAAATATTTGATATAGAAAGGATCTCATGGAGTTTGCAGGTTACACAGAGCTTAGGGGTGATCGGGGAAACAAACCAGATTTGGAGCTGGACTGCAGAAATTGGAGAGACCCTAACTAGGATTTGATTGCTTGTGAGGTGGGGAGAAATGCAAGGGCATGAAATGGACTGGCTGTGAAAAGCCTGGGAATTAAGTGAGGTTAGGCAAAGAGAGCGGCTTTGTGGAAAAGGGCCAAGGGTTCCTGGGGGAAAGCAAGCTAAACACAAGTCCGCAGTGAGCCCTGTCAGAGATGAAGGCTAACAGCCCTTTTCTTGGCGTGTTTCAGAGTGTATCTATCTGGGATGCTGCATCCAGGTCTGGACACGCTACACCCCAAATACAAGAAGGACAGTGAGAAACTTGAGGGAGTCCATTTGTAATGCAAGGGGATGGTCGGGGTGGAGCGCACACCAGCCCTACCAGGAGAGGCCGAGGGAAATGGGTTTGTCCAGCCTGCAGAAGAGGCTCGGGGGGTCCTAACAGCAGCCTTCCAATACCAGTTAGGAGGTTGTCAAGAAAACAGAATCCTACCCTTTGAGACATCCACAGTGGTGTGAGAAGAGACAATGGGCACAAATCAAACTGGGCAGTTTGTACCTGACATAAGGAAAAAAATTATTACCATGGTGTCACAGTCCATTGGGATCTCTCAAATTTACAGGTCGACATACTCTGTAAATTAAACTTCATTTTATGAGCTCGTTAGGAAAGAAAACAAACATGACACAAGGGTTCAATCCCCTTTGTACAGACTAGTCTAATATGTGAATTTGCTAATTCATCACTTAAGCCATGAGGTTTCTAACTCACAAGCTCTCTAATTCATAACTTGCAACTCATAACTTGTAATTCATGCACCTATGGGCAAAAGAGTTACCTAGCCGATGGGGAGAGCACTCATCCTTCCTCCTCCGTCACAGTGCGGGCGTCCCCTGTATCACACTGGGAAGCATGAAAGCCTCAGGAGTCCAGCTGCTGTTGAATCTTCTTCAAAACCTTTTTGGGTAAGTGGACATATTTATACCTTCTAGCTTGGAAGGTTGGTCTACAGCATTTCCATGAGTTAGCAGGTTATGAAGAAACTGCCAGACAACTAATACGCAAGGATGATGGCTGCAGGAGACAGCAAGCTGCAGGTGATAATGGCTGCATAATGACCTTTAGCCTTTTCTGGCCACTGTGTCCTGCCTACGTGTTGCCTTCGCTTTGACCTAATGGGGCTGATCACAGCATACATCAGGCCTTAGCATGAGCTGTGCGTTAGCCAAAATCTGAGCAGGAATTGAGTGAAGAGTCACACCATGGGGACAGTCAACCATTGAAGCAGGTTGCCCAGAGGGGCTGTGAAAAATCTGTTCCTACAGATTTCCAGCACCTTAATGGACAAAGTCCTGAGCAACGTCATCTGAATTCAGTGTTGATCCTGCTTTGAGCAGGCTGGAGTACAAACCTCCCAAATGATCCCTCTCCCCTGGCTGATTCTATGGTAAGAAACCAGGAGATGTGGGGGGCAGAGAAAGGACTGAGACGGGTGGGAACAGGTCAGAAAGGGTCCTGCTGGGGAAGGAAGGGTGTTCATTTCCTGAGTGCAAATGAAACGTGGGATCCTCAGTATGTGCTTCAACAGTATCAGCAAACATTTATGTAACGCACAGGGCAGGTTCCAGTTAAGCACAGCAAGCTGCTAGCAGTCATCAGGTACTGCATGACCTGAAACTCAAGACTGTAAATTGAATCAAACCATGTGGCCACGTAATACAATTTATTCACTCACTTTCAAGTTTCCTTTGGCTTTTTTTTTCTGCCCCCTCCCCTCACTTCACTTAATGGATAGGAGACACTTACTTCATCCTGTGGAAAATGGGGTATCGATGGAAAGCGTTTTAAGCTGAGGCCCAGACTAATTTTCAGAAATATTGGAAGGAAGTAGTAAATGAGGCAGAACATGCAAAAAGACACATTATGATGTCCTATTTAAATCATAATTGTATTCCCTTTCTCTCTGTGACAGCTGGCTGAAAAGCCATGTTTACTTTCCACAGATTTTGATTTTTTTTTTTTCTTTCTTTAAATCTGGGGTTGTTTCAATTTTGACTTAAAACTGTTTCTCCCAAAACTTTTTTGCAAACTTAAGTTCTTCAGATCCTATCCCTAATCCTGACGAATGTTAGTTATTCCAATGGCTGCAGGAAGTCCTGTATCTCAACGTGTATGTGAATTCCTCTTCCAGACAGAGCTCAGAGTACTTGCCTTCCAGAGCTTCTTGGCCTAGGAAAGAGTCTTGATGAGCTCCGTTGAATCTGGAGACTGCCACTCCCAGTTTCCCTTCCTTTCGGAAGTCTAAGCTGAGTTCCCTCCAGACATCACTTTCAATTTGGTAACAGTTCCTTCAGTCCAAAATATTTTAAATGGAACATGCTGGGCTCCACAAACTGGCTTTTTTGGTAAAGCTCTATTTTGTCTGAAAATTTCCAAGCTGCCCTAGTCTTTACTGCAGAGTTCCTTAAACTGGATTTTTCACAGGTGGTCACTGATTGAATGTTCCTCATTTTCCGGCTGACTGACTGATGTCCTTGTGGTCTCATTTGCAGAAGTGTTGAAACTCACAGCTGAAACTGAAATTAGCAGGAGCTGTGCTTTGAATATATGGAGGGCTGTATAATTCTGCTTACAAATTCTACAGCAACAAATACTCTGGAAAAGCCCTGCAGGAAATAAATTCTGATCTGGAGGCAAACTTAGTTAGGAGTGTGCAGTCAGCCAAGAGCTGTGCTTTGGAAAAAGTGGGAGGAAAAGTTCTTAAATCATTGCTTGGGTGCTGGGCATTGTGTGCATTCAGTGTGATAGGGATCTTAATGGGAAGGGCACTGTGAGGTTATATGAAGTAACTTCTGTTACAGGTGCAAGGAAGTAGAACTGAGATTACAAAGATAATTTTGGCCCATCTTCACTGTGAGCATTTAACTTTGCACTGGAAGATTTGGTGGGAGTTGGAGACAGAGGACCTCCAGGGACCTGTTCCTATTTCCTGCGCTGAAAGAGAAGTTCTGCTCCCCACAAACCTCACAGAAACTACTACATGTAGCTGTGGAAGGGGTGGTGAGAGTTCTACCTGTGCTTAGACAGTGTTTGCCTCCCCATTAAGGGAACTAGAAAGCAACCGCTTCATGGTTCTTGACACCACTGGAGAGCAAACCTAGCATTTTTAAAGCAGGAAGAGTAAGGGGGAAATTTTGCCAGAGGACAGCAGATAAGCAGCGTCTGGTGGCAGACTGCTGGCTCAGGGTTTCTTACCTAGTTTTGTTTGTCCTCTGAATGAGAAGGTCACAAGGATGACAGAGATTTGAAAAGCCATACAACTCTGTTTCACAACAGCCACTTTATAGACTTTTTTTTTCTCAAAGAGGAGATTTGCCACCTCCCCCCACCCCAAGAACGGGACAGTCAGGGCAAAGTGAGTGGTTGGCGTGAAGCAGCACGTCTGATGCTGTGGCAGGTGGGAGAGGTAGGTGAGAAGTAGCTGTGTGGGAGGGGGGCATAAAGCCGAGGCAACAGCGAGAAGACTGCCATGCTGCTGCTCCTGTCTTCCCCCGCTGCCTCAGTTGCTCCATGCAACCTTTCAGTCCTGTGCTAGTCCAGCATTTAATCACAACTGGTAATTTTTTTAAGAGCAAATTTATGATGTGTCATACTTATGTCTCTATTCAATTATCAGTTGCAATTACCAGCCAAAACTACCAGTCCCAATGCTGAACCTGTAGAAGAATCCTGATGATGCTCTATTGAGATGCTAAACTGGAAGTGTGAGTCAGGGCTGATGCAAACCAGCTGAGCAGGCTGATGAGAAATGAGGTTGAGTCTGGCATTCTTCATCTATAAAATGATGATGGTGTACTTTCCTACCTCTTAGGCTGTCAGAAACATATCTTCCACCATCAGTAAAAGCAGTAAGCAGTGGAAGCAGGAGAAGCACAGTCTGCTACATTTTCCATCACTTATTTCCTTTCTTTCTTTACCTGTTCTATCCAGAATCCCTTTTTCCAGCTTTCTTTGGCCTTGTTCTCTCTTGCATTCATCACCACTATACTCAGAACATTTTTTAAAAAAAAAAAAAAGGTAGAACAACCAAGAATTTTTAAAGCAGAAAAGTAGCTACTTTGGATTGCATCCCTCATTAATTTTTGGTGGATAACCTCATACAATCACCATGATCATCACCGTTTGTAGGGAGCTGGAGTCTCATACAGCCTGATGGTACAGCTGCCCCTTCCCTGTTGGAGGGCAGCAGTACACACACCAAACGGCATTTCTTTTACATTTTCATGTCAGCATGAAACAAGCTGGTAGCAAAAAATCCTCTCCCCTTTAAACTGAATGTGTCAATTCTGACACTGCAAGTGGAGAAGAGAAGGCAGCATAAAGAAAAAGAGAAAAAGAAGGAAAAAGCTTCCGGAGCACTGATGCCAGTGAAGTAATGTTTTATGCCTGTGAATTAACAGTGAGCCAAAACTGTCTCTTATCTATTGCATTTGCTTTTCAGGAAAAAAAGGAAAAAAAAAAAGAAAACTGCTTCCTTGAACTTCCTTTGTTTTGTCTAAAGGAAGAGAAACATTTCTGGTTTATTTCTCAACATGCAATATTTAGTTGAGAGAAAGAGTTTGAAAGTGAGCACAGTTGACATACAAAGCCTGGACACTAGTAATCTTGAACAGCATAGAACTGGGTCTTTCATCCTAGGCCCAACGTCAGAAAAACTGTGGGTTTTAACCTTTTAAGAATTTTGGTCACTATTCTAGTATGGATCAGGCCCACCTTATCATTAACTCTCACTTCCCTCTGTTTGCATACCTGAGTCTACACACTCTCAATGTATATGTTTGATAGTAAGCTCCCCCTGGTATGAGAAATTCTGATTTATACATTTATTCATCCATACACTCCTAGCATGAATGGGTCTTTCTGCAAACTCTGAACAGCTGAATGCTTTGGTTTGTTTTGCTTGTTAACCAGGTTGAAAAACTAGGGTGGAAAGAAGATTGTTTCTGTCATTTAGAAGCCAATGCTTTGAGATGTTTTCAATAAATCCATTATTTTCTTCACCTTGATTTAACAGCATAGGGGTGAGAAGAAAAATCAGTACTTGTTTTGCCATCAGTATCTTACCTTTTTGAAGGCATTATTTGTATTCCTGTAGCTGCTCTCAAATTTTAATTGGTTTCTAATACACATTTCATATTAGGGGCAAACCTCTTTTCTGGTAAAACGGGAACAATGCAAATCCCACCCTTTTAATACTACTCTCAAATTCACATCTAGAGCTGATGTGCTGTTTTAGTCTCCTCAAATATTTGCTTCTTTGGAGATGGTGATTGCTTATATGTATTCATTAGTTCTCTCCATAAAGGGATTGTACTAAAACTGATCCCTTGGGATGCACAAGCTGCTGGTCCATGAAGAAGAGCCAAGCAGAATGGCAACAATATGCACCATTGTGGCTAACTACTGCCTTATTGCTCCATTTTCTTACCCTGCTGGTTATGAATGTAGCAGATCACATTGACTTTCTTTAAACACCCAGGACGAGGTTCTTCTGACTTAATGAAGACATCTGTAATGAGGATACCTCCACGTTTTGAAGTAACCGTATGGAGCCCCACTGTAGCCTATGGGGAGAAACAGGCATTTCTATGTCAGTTTGTCTCTTCCTAAAGCAAATGATTCATGGGTTGGGTGAATCATACTGCAAATTACCTCTTCTTCTCAATGACCTTCAAAGACCCTCAAGTTACCACCTCACACAATGTAGCTATCCAAATTTAGTTTCTACTCTCACTCTCGATTACTGCAGCAGCCAGGAATCATGAAAGGGAGCATGCCATTTCATTGCTTCCAGCAACAGCTGCAAAGAGCTGTTCCAGAAACAGCTTCCTGTTCCAGAAACACCTTCCAATAGTCCTGAAACAGGACTATTGCTGAAAATTTTGCTTGTTGCAGCAAGAAAGGTGAAGGCTAAGAAAGGAAAAAGAAAGACTATTGTGTAATACACCAATGTCAGACTCATGTATGGTAAAATTATTGTATTATGCTCCAGTGCAGAGGGAGAAGTGTGATTTAATTGGGATTAATGGGTTAAATCAAACTACTGACTTGGAGATTAAATGGGTTGAGATGATTTTTGCAGGAAGGAAAAGCAACAGCAGTCTGCAAAATGAGCAACAATGGCATACAAAAACAAATGAAAGAGGATAGTCTTTATGGCATCATTTGTAACTTGGCATTAAGTCAAATATTTAAAGGTGATCTCTTTTTCCCCATTATGTAAGACTACTTCAGAAGAGGCTTGTTGGGCAATATTTGCTAATAAACTGGGTAAGCAAAGTAGCCAAAGAAATTCTGAGTGGAAGTGGAATATATTCAGTTGGAATATATCAATAGTCCTGTTAAGAATGTAAGTGTATTCATAGATTGTTTCTAATCCAGCATGTTGTTGGTAAATAGAAAGCTGGAAAAAAGTCCCAAATTTTTATATTTTTTTTAATACACACACACACACACACACGTATATACATACATATTTATATACATTATATACATTTAAAGAATGAAGTGGGGAAACATGTAGATTCTATTTTAAAAATGATCAAAGACCTTACATGTATTTCTTAAGAGGATGGTGAGGCTTGTAGAAACCTAAGGCCTATACAGGAAAAGCAATACAGTTTTACAGAGTGCCTCCTGTCTTCCAGCATCCCCCTGTCTTACCTCTGGTCTCAGAACCCAATTTAAGCAACCAACTTGTGAAATCCTTCCTCCTGAGTGCCTCTGGGTGTAGCTTTCAGGTCTCTCCTTGTGCCTTCACCTACAAGGACACCTGCTCTGATGTGTCCTGTTCTGCTTCTCCCCAAGGAAAAGATGATGGTCTTTGTGATATCACATAATTTATGCTATTTGTATGCTAGCATATGGAACAAACTACATTAGTTCTAGATCATAGTCTGTGCTTCAGACAAATTGTTTCAAGTCCTGTCGGTTTTCCTGTTTCCCCCCTTTTGCAATATCTTATCAACCGAAAAAATAGCTCTGAAGATGCAGACCGTCATTTTTGTATCTTCCAAAAATGTACAACCGTTGCCCAAGTCACCTGCCTTGTCTTCTAGGCTGATAGCAGTGCTCTGTCACAATCCTTTGTGTGACTGGAGCTCTCAAAACAGGGCCCCCTGTTGTTATCACCTTACCCATTATAAAGTTCTTGTTAATGAGGAGGCCTCACTGCCATCCAGGGTTTCTGCTTCTCTGTACATACACTTGAAGAGAAACCTTTTGCCTCTCTCAGCTCTACAGTCTAAGAAACGCAGAGAATGGGTGGAGGAAAGGAGACAGTGTCATTCTCATATTGTACTGAGTGAAATGCGTCACAAAAAAAAGTGCACAGCTTGTCTAGGACGGTACATGGCAGAGCCTTAAACTTGTAGCCTCAGTGAAGAACACTTCTCTTTTACTATCTGACTTGTGTAATGAGACCGATATCATAATGACTTAAATATGGTTTTTTAATAAAATCTGAAGTACTGACACATTAACATCATTTTCCACAGCCTTTCAAGAGGGTTTATGAAATACTGTTACAGTTTTGTCAGCTAAATTGATGAAGAACAGCTAGAATCAGGTGCAGGTACACATAATACAAAGAACTGAAAGGAGAGCTGTTTAAGGGGAAGGTGAACAAAACTCCACGAGATTAACTCAAGTAAGCTATTGATTTCAGTAGCTGGTTTTGCTTGTGTAAAGTTATATAATTTTTTTCAGGTCTGACTCTGAAAATTCACATCTAACTGCACACACCCAACAATGACCAATGAAGCACCATTATTTGGATGTTAATTTGGATGGAGAAGAACTATACATGCATTGACTTTGAAATCGACTAAGTGCAGTTACTGTGCTCAGGAGTATTTTGCACCTTCTGTACTAGGCTATTTTAAGTGGCTACTGAACTGCAGTTCAGGAAAATGAAGATGCTGAATCTTGGAAGCCTGGAAGAACCTCATAGCTGGCTGCCCACCCTTCTCTGATGCTGTGGCTGGTGCTGCTGAGACCATCTCTCATCACTAACACAAAATAACATCATTACCGCGCTCTCCTTTTTGTTGTTGTTGTTGTTTTGTTTTGGCTGGTTGGTTGGTTTGGTTTGGTTTGGTGTTGAGGTAGTCTTCTGTCAGCCAGGTGAGCATGAAGTGACCTGGCTTGTAAAATCAGTGGGGAGAGGGAGATTCTTCTAGTCATTGGTGCAATTGCCTAAGCTTGATGCTTAATATAAATGGTATGCCTTCATGTCTGTATTTTGTGCCCAGCAATATTTAAAAATAAGATAGCGTCTACTGCACCTTGCTAAACATAATTATATTTTCTATTCTAGATCATGCCAAATATAACAAGAGGCTAAGAGCCTCCCTCCATCTCCATGTCTTTGTTTCAGACTGCAGGAAGGTAACTGATTAATAAACATATTTATATATTTTTGACCCAAGCACAGTCCTAGAAGGCTAATGATTTATTAAAGCCAGACACTGAATGCTTCCACTGTATTTTACTGTGATTTCTACAGTTTATTCATCCGAAGGTGCTCCAGAATATCTGCTGTCCCTGATTATGGTGTAACAGACCATCCTAGGAGGAATAAATTGCAGGAGACACTATAATGTTCAGCTCTACAGACAGTTCCTGAATTTAAAGCATATACATCAATTACACTGGAAGTAGAATACTCCTTCTTTAAAGCAAGTTTCTAAAAACACCACAGCTCTAAGGGGTTTTTTCCCAACAAAAAAATACTCAGATGTCACAGGGAAAAAACCAGCTCAATTCAGGTACTTTAAATAAAGTCAGGATCAAAGCAATTTACTGATTTATTAAAACCCTATAATTAACTAGCCATCAATTTTTTTTTCCTTTTTTTTCTGGATCAATATCAACAATACAGCAGACAACCCACAGTAGCAGACACTTACAAAATGTTAATTCATACCTTCAAATTTCTAAATACCATTTGTAACACATCCCAAGAAGTTCTAACCCCCCTCTCAGTGACAGTCCCCACCAACCATGGGGGCCACAAGCTCCCCCACCCCCACCCCAGGAGTAGCTCCCCGTTGCGCACACCTCTTCGGTAGGGGAGGTGGGTGCCCCGGTGTTCCCCGTGCTGCACCCTGCACCCTCTGAGCCATGCACCAGCGAGAAAGCTGCTGTGAGGCGTCCTGTGCCCCAGTGGGACGGCTGACCTGTTACTCCTCTCTATTTCTGCCCCCCGCCCCCATTTCCCACTCCCCGTACAAATTTTCATGCTTCTTGTATACTGCTTTGCAAGCTGACTGCTGCTGTGTCAAAAATCTCTTTGGAAGTTGCCGGTTGTTTTTTCTTTTGGCTGATGATTTTTTTCCTCTTTAGCACAATTGGATCGATTTGGGTGTTGCCCTTGTTCCTTTCCCCCCGCCCCGGCTCCACCAGCAGCTGACATCCACTCTTCTATTGTATCAGCTGTTGTGACCCAGGCTGTTTTGTCAAGAGGGGAAACATGCAAGCACTCTCAACTACTCGTACAGTAGTTTACATAGGAAAATTAGTTTATTATTTGAGTCTCTCCATGCCTTTTAAGTACCGGACCAGCTCCACAGGTGCAATAGCTTCTCTCTTTTTCTTTCTCCATTTTTGTTTTTATTTGATTTTATTCATTTATTTCTTCTCTTTCTGGACACATTCACAAATCCCAGTTACATCAGACATGCATGAATAGTTACAGTATTGCTTTACCTTGACTTTGCAGACAAACAGAGCCTTTTCTTCTGCTTAGCAAGAAAGGTGCAGGTCCCAAGTACAGCTTGGGGGTATCCCCAGCAGTGGCAGCAGTGAGTTCTGCCTCTGTGCCTGTCTACTTGCACCTGCCACCAAAGGTAGGACCCTTTCCCTCAATCCTGTTGTTACAAAATCCTTTCACCTGCCAAATGAAGACTCCAGCTGCATCCCACTCAGTTGAGCTGTCATGCATTCATTCAACCCACAGACTCAGATCTAACTTCAACTACTCACTCACCCAGTTGCAAAAAACTTCCCTGGGAGCAGGCTCAGATCAGTGCCTCTGCACAGGCAGTTAGGAACTGTATCTGCATGCTCTCTGAACTAGCTGTGTTACCCCAAAAAACACTTTTTATGAACTCCTGGGTAGAGAGGTTGTCGTGGTTTAACCCCAGGTGGCAACTAAGCACCACGCAGCCGCTCGCTCGCTCCCCACTGGTGGGAGGAGGGACAGAATCAGAAGGGTAAAAGTGAGAAAACTTGTGGGTTGACATAAGAATAGTTTAATAATTGAAATAAAATATAATATAATAGTATTAGTAGTAATAATAGCAATAATAATACTAATAAAATTGTAATGAAAAGGAGAAGAACAAAAGAGAGAGAGAGGAGCAAAACTCAGGAAAAAACAAGTGATGCAATTGCTCACCACCCACCAGCTGACGCCCAACCAGTCCCCAAGCAGCGGTCACTGCCCCCCAGCCAACTCCCCCCAGTTTATATACTGAGCATGATGCCATATGGTATGGAATATGCCTTTGGCCAGTTTGGGTCAGCTGTCCTGGCTATGTCCCCTCCCAGCTTCTTGTGCACCTCCTCGCTGGCAGAGTATGGGAAGCTGAAAAGTCCGTGACTTAGTATAAACACTGCTTAGCAACAACTAAACCATCAGTGTGTTATCACATTATTCTCATGCTAAATCCAAAACACAGCACTATACCGGCTACTAGGAAGAAAATTAACTCTAGTCCAGCCAAAACCAGGAGGGAGGTCCACAAGCATCATGAAAACTGAACATGAGGCCAAGGTACAGAAAGCCACGAAAAGCATGATTCAGACGAAGCACAAGTAATTTCAGTCCCAGTACATGATTCACCTTAAGCCCACATAACTATTCGGGGCAGTCTAAACAGTAGCAGAGTGCGCTGCTTTTGGCTGGGATAGAGTTAATTTTCTTCA